>CM029369.1:7459815-7599815 GCA_017165825.1 Hepsetus odoe
AAGAGAGGGGAGAGGGGAGAGAGAGGGGAGAGAGGGAGAGGGAGAGAGAGAGGAAGAGTGAGAGAGAGAGAGAGAGAGAGGAGAGAGGCGAGAGTGAGAGAGAGAGAGAGAGAGGGAGAGAGAGGAGAGGGCAGGAGTGAGAGAGAGAGAGAGGGGAGAGGGAGAGGAGAGAGAGAGAGAGAGGAGGGAGAGAGGAGAGGCGAGTGAGAGAGAGAGAGAGAGAGAGAGAGAGAGAGGGGAGAGGAGGAGAGAGAGGAGAGGAGAGAGAGGGAGGAAAGGCGAGAGTGAGAGAGAGAGAGAGAGAGAGAGAGAGGGTGGGGAGAGAGAGAGTGAGAGAGAGAGAGGGGGGGGGGTGGGGTATAAGTATATAAAATGTATAAGTATAAATGGGATGTGTGTGTTTACTTGTCCATATTGTCTTGGACCAAGCAGATCTTTTATAGCCCATTCCTAATACTTAAAAACCCTTTTTACACTCTTCTATGCCTCCCACACACACACACACACACACACACACACACACACACACACACACACACACACACACACACACACACACACACACACACACATTTACTCCTTTAATTACATCATACGTGAGTCGTAATTTCCCTGAATTGCTGACTTTGACTGAGTGCAGAGAAATCTGAATAAGTTCTGTATAGTGCATGATCAGGGGGTAAATCTTTGTGCTGACTCTTTATGCTTTATTGCCTAATCGGTCATCTGTTAAATTATAAAATGTGGAAATTAAAACACACATGAGCTGTTATTTCTGGCATGCGTCTATTGCAAAGGACTAAACAAATGTCCTTGTGATTTTTTTCTGCTAGTAATAATAGTACAACTTTTTATATTTATATAGTTTTAGTCACGTCCGCCCCCAGTGGCTAACCATCTATTTTTGATCTCTGAAAAATGCACTATAAATCAATGGACATGGTTTTAAAACTCATGTGAAAAGTAATTTGCAAAGCATCCCCACATGGAAGGCTGTATTAGCCGTACACCATTTATAGCAGAAACCTTTTTTCCCTCAAACATTCCACTTTTGACTCATCAGTCCAGAGAAAATTATTCCAAAATTTTGAAGGAAATCAATATGTTTAAAGTGTAATCAGTCAAAATGTTGGCAAATGTTGGACAATTCTTAATGCTCCTCTTTCTTAACTATGGCTTTTGCTTAGATGTTCCTTTGGATTCTGTTCTGTGTTTTCTCCGGTTACAGATGATGGCTCTCATGGTGGTTCACTAGAGTCTCAGAGATTAAGAAGCTGATTTTCAACCCTTTCAATAATTTTCTATTGATCGTGACATTTTAGGGAGCTTGACATTGCTGGGAAAGTTGTATTAAGTGATGCAGCAATGAACCTTGTTTGTGACTTGTCTAATGTAACCCTTTATAAAACAATTTAGTTCATTATATGCATTTGCTTTTTCACAGAGGTGATATTTAGGTGAGCTTCTGCCTTTCAATAAATCACAAGGTTATGCTCTAGCTGTGTTTTCTGTCTAGTTTGATTATCTTCTTTATAGTGCTAGTTTTTTGGGGGTTACAACCAGTTTATTGATGTTGTTGTTTTTTTTTTTAATACTTTTTCACAGTATTGTATGTCTGTCCCAGACACAGTAGCAACAATACTGGGAGGTTGAAAGCTATCACTTGCCTCTTCTGATGTAGCGGGGCAGTTGGCCTAATGCTTAGGGAGTTGTCTCCAGAATCAGAAGGTCATGGATTTGAATCCCATACCAGTAGGTTGCCCTGAGGTAACCTTGAGCAAGGTACCGTCCCTGTCACTGCTCCCCAGGTGCTTTCAATAGCTTCCCCCTGCTGCACGTGTTTGTTTGTGGGTAAAATGCAGAGGTTGTGGTTCCCTGTGTGTCGCGCTGTGTTTCACAATGACAAGAATAGTAATTTTCATGAGTTTAAGCCACCAACACATCTTTCCTAGCTGCTCTTATCGTAACATAAATGGACCGCTGAAACTGTTTTAAGGAAAATTCTAATGGATTAACTTGTTACATCAGCTTACAGGCTGGCAATGGTGTGAGTAATGAGGAGGAGTGATGCCAATTATGCACCTGATCTCTTGGCTACAGATGACTGTGGCATCACCAGGCATCAACATCTTTTTCCCCAACACTTACACAGTTTCTCCACTTGGAGCAAAAACATTTGAAAATGTTTAATCCCTCCAAAAGCTACTTAACAGTAAGTCATTACACAAAATGGTAATGAATGGGCTGCTTTCCTCTGAAAGGTTATACTTTATGGATATAAGATCTTAATAAAACACAAATGATATGGATGGTAGGCAAGTTTTTTCAGGGTAAAGTAGCCTTGACATTTCTCTTTATGTCATTGTCTGCAGCTTATCCCAAGCAGGGTCACGAGTCCATCCCAGCTCACACAGGGCGAAGGACGGGGGACACACTCTGGACAGCCCATCGCAGAGAGGAGCGTGACGGGGACGGCACCTTGCTCAAGGGTACCTCAGGGCAACCTATCGGGAACCTATCGGTTCGAACCCCGATCCTCCGATCATGCAGCCAACGCCCTAACCACTAGGCCACCGCTGTGCCCTTATCTCTTTATGAAGATATCAAATTCATGCTTTAACTAACATGTGACACCTGATCCAGCTAAACAACAACTTCTGAAACATCTAAATATTAGATATTAATATTAGCGTTAGATTAGGGTTGTAAATACGCTCTGTGGCACAAGATATCCAGAAGAAAACTTTTAAAAGTTAGTGTTACATACAGAATATGTAGTAGGATATCAGGGAACACCGAAAATAAACACTCTAAACCCTGAAGACAGTGAATTATACATTGATATAAACATATAAACTACATGCTGTACATTCTGTCATTGGGCAGATGAAATGGCATGTATATGGCAAGTATAGTAGATTCCCATCTATTAAAAATAGATGGGAATCTACTATAAATACCATTAAAAATAGAAAAGACATGACATAAGACCAGGGATATGATTTTGAAAATAACATTATTAATGATACTTTACCAACTTAACTGGTAACTTTTACAGAGCTTTAATACATGTGTTTTGATTGCCAATTTATTATGTAGCTTGTGTGAGATCCCTCCAAAGGATTTTCTTGCCGTTGATTGACAAGTAGAAAACTTGTAGACATACAAGCCCCCTAGGAAAGCTACTCCACATCATGGACTTCATCGACAGAATATTAATAAGATGTGCGGCTAACTTTCTAGTAGTCTAGAGTAGCCTGAATATGGAAGGAAATAAACTAGAAGAACTGAAGAACACTGGCCCCTGCTGTTCTTATACTATGTGTTTCTTTATCATCATTCAACAAACTATGTGCATTCTTGCTCCATTTGCCCAAAAAATGGCTGGTGGTGGTCTAGTGGTAAGATTTGCCTACAGACCTAGACCTGGCCCGAGAGGTCGCAGGTTCGAATCCCACCTCCAGCAGTACCACCATTGGCTTTCTGAGCAAGACCCCAAGTTGCTCCAGGGGGACTGTCCGTGTAGTTAGGAAATATAGGTCACTCTGGATAAGAGTGTCTGCTAAATGCCATAAATGTAAATAAAAGTAGTCAATATGTTAAACATCTTTGGTGTATAAAGTTTATATCTTTAGTTGTGCATTTAAACAGCAGAGATAAAATATAATAACAATTAAAAAATCATAATCTTCAATTACTCATTCACACAATTTCTTGTCTGATTAGGGTTATGGGTGGTGCTGGAGCCCATCCCAGCTCTCACCAGGTGAAAAGTGATGAAACACCCTGGACCGGTTGCCAGTCCTTCGCAGGTCAGATGCACAGACACACACTCACACCTAGGGGGCAATTTAGCCTCTTCAGTCTACCTGATGTGCATGTCTTTGGACCGTGAGATGAAACTGGAGTTCCTGAAGACATGCATACATGGGAAGAACATGCAAACTCCGCTCAGAAAGGACCCGGAGCATCCCCCAGGGAATCAAATCCAGGACCTTGTTGTTGTGAGGTAACACCACTACCACTACTGCATCACTGTACTGCCATATTTTCTGATTGCACTGAATGTGTACTGGTTACTAGCATATTTTTTCATCTTAACTTGCTTATATATCTGGTATGATCCCCATAGAAGAGCCATGCTAACAGAACGGAATGCTCTGGAGGAGCAGCGCTTGAGCCCCACCATACCCAATGCCAAGCATCAGCTCAAGGTGTATGAATCTCCACAGGACTGAGCTGAGGAGAAATAGAGCTGTGTTGTCTGAAGGGATGGAACTCAGTCTGGTACTTTGGGATGTGCTGAAAGGGCCTTTGTGATCCAAACATAGCCATCCATTAGTAACAGACCTCACTGATGCTCTGGTGGCTGAATGCAATGAAATGTGCCAGAAGAGCAAACTCCATATTAATATCCTTTATTTTAGATGTTTGATGAATGATACATTAGTGCAATTTATTGAGAAAAGTGATTTAACTTCTGTAAGCTTCCATTAAGTGAATGTGAGTATTTGTCATTGTGATAAACAGCACAGCAATCTGCTTTTCACCCATATACACCATGCAGCAGGGGACAGCTATTTAAAGCGCCCTGGGAGCAGTGACGATGATGGTGCCTATCTCAAGGGTACCTCAGAGCAACCTACTGTTCTGGGATTCCAACCCAGGCTGACCCGCATTACTTACTGTTTTATAAGTGCAGTTCAAGTGCAAAGAAGCAAACTTCAGGCATCAAATATGTCTTGTAACATCAACTATATATTTTTTTTACTTTTAAAGTCACAAAATTTGAAAGAAAATGTTATTAGCCATATGTATCCTCTCCCCTGGTCACATGGGCCATTTTAGCTACTTCTGAAGTTTATCCACCATGCCCCGAAGCCAGACACTGGACCACCTGTGGACACGTGGGTCAGAACTTTGGGCAAATCCCAGACAGAGCAAAAAGCCTACCACCGCAGAGGCGCTCACAGAATGTTAACAGCAACTTCTGCTCCTCGATCGATGACTTGGTTTAACAGTCGAGTCACTGTGCACGAGCTCACTGGGCGTAGACGGCAGGGTGTGACCGTTATGCATGATGTAGCGCAGCCAAAACAAAGAACAAGTTATTTCAATTCAACACGGTTTTGTTACTTTTTTCATCAAAGGTCAAGCACTGTCAAAATTATCAGCATATTGACCTTTTTAAACATTCCAGAAACATCCAGATCATAGATTGCACTCTGGCTCCAGGACACAACCAAAAACCAAGGGGTTAAAAGTGTTCCACAGCAAGTCATAGAGGGAGGAAGACCATCCAATTTCTTCTACAAGGCCTAAAGTGAAGCGCTGTTTTCTGGAGTGATGGGGCCCATCCAGTACCTTTGGGAAGAGCTAAAATGGCCAAAACTAATCATCCCACATGCGTATATATGAATATTCCTACTATTAATAGTGGGGCAGTGGTGGCCTAATGTTTGTGGACTAGGCTTCAGGATCGAAAGCTTGTGGGTTCGATTCCCAGACCAGTAGGTTGCTCTGAACTACCCTTGAGCAAGGTACCGTCCCATCCCTGCTACCCAGGCGCTGGAAATATTTGCTCCCTGATGCATGTGTGTATAGGTTAAAAGTAGGGAATGTGTTTTCACAGGGTGCTGAGCTGTTTTTTACAATGACAGATTCACTTCACTTCAGTTCCACAATTCACAATTCTCCTTCATTTAATAAAGCCTATTCAGAAGAGTAGCTTCTGTGACAAATCAACGAAGCAAGGACAAAATCCCTTGATTGCCCTTGATTTTTAAAAGAGAAATCGATCGACAGGTGTCTCCAAACATTACAGATCAAATGGCCTTTTCTACAGAGAAGACACTTCTGCACACACTACAAAATGACTGTGTATTGATTGAAATTAATAAATTGGTTTAAAATAGACCAGACACAAGATTTCATACAGATTTCACACACACACTTGCACGCACACACACACACACACACACACACACAGACAATGGCCTGGTAGAGCTGTGTGTGCTTGATGCGCATGCTGGTGCTAACCCAGTCAGTCCAGCCTTTATGAGGATGATGGACAGGTCCAGACATCAGCCCACACTGATACTGCATGATATGGCTTCATGCCCTGCTATCTCCTTTTCACATCACACACACTTTAAGCAATGCTTAAATAGCAGGCACACACACACACACACACACACACACACACACACACGCACACGCACACACACTCACATACACACCCTGCCACCCGGCAACAGAAAATAAATGAGCCTCCACAACATCAACTCTTTTTATATTGCCGTGACATATAAAGAATTAAATATTAATATGGTGTTGTATATCGATCGGGAGGGAAAAAAAAGAAAATACCTGCCACTATAATGGGGTGGTTGATATTTCTGAATAAAACAGTGACAAACTCGTTATCAAAGGGCAATTTTTAAACATTCATGACAGCAGGGGAGTGCTGCTCTGGGAAGGCTCACAGGCCTGGTAAGCAGGAAGCCTCAGAGGAAACCCACCCACACTGCACACCATGTGCAGTGTGTATTGCTCAGCTCAATAGACTGTCATGGACTATGTACAGTGTGGTAAAACACCTCTGGGCAGTTAAGAAAAATTATATTCAAACCTAAAGTACCATGATTTTTTAATATGAAGCGTATTTTAGAGTAACTGAAGTCTTTCCAATTAAGTTCCACGACTGTATTGCATAAAAATGAGAAAAAATTAGAAGCATTTCCAGTTTTAGTGCAAATAAAATTCCAACATCTGAATAATTTTCTTATAAATTTCTTACAACATTCTAAAATGTTCACAGTTATTCGTATTGAAAATTGTATAAAAATCCACAGCATGAAACGTTTTCTTTCAAAAAAAGTATTAAAATGGTAAACTACTGTTTAAATCAGTGTTCCCAGGTATAACATATAAAATAAACATTTCATAATATAAATCAATATGTAAGGATTTCTCTATATAAACCACATACCATTATATACATGGGAGTGTTCCTCATTCAGAAAGCCTAAAACATGGCACGTACTTAAGTCTCTTTTATCAAAAGCAAAAATTACAAGGAATTCTTAATTTCTTATGTGGTGTGATAAGGAGTGAATGAATGATTAGTGTAAAATGTTTATGTGAAATGCACTCGGTCAACCCAAAGCTATTAGTAAAGAGAAGGAATGGCCCATCCTGATCATGCCAGTAGCGGGAGGACAGTTTTGGAAAAGAGGTCTCTGTGCATGCAAGCCGTTTTAACTCAAAACACAATTCGGCTATTGAGAGGCTGAATGTGGATGACTCATGAGTGGGCTATGGACTGTGGAGTGGGCATGTGCCAAAAGAGAGCCGACGAGGGAGAAGAAAAAGAGGCGTCAAAAGAAAGTGTGTCCCTATGAGGCCTTAGAAAGTAAACACAAGAGAGATGAGAAGCGTCCAGTCCTGAAGCAGTGGATGAGAAGCATGTGTGTGTGTGTGTGTGTGTGTGTGTGTGTGTTTGCATGTACTTGGGCACACAGTTCTCTTTTGACCACTTCAGGCCACTCTCAAGTCCTGGGTGTCACTGCTTGTGCCATGTATCAAAGTGCCCGACAGCCTCCACTGAGAAAGAAATACACTCCCTCTGTCCAGAGGCAAGGACAGAGGAGTGAAAGAGTCTTACCTCTGGCCTCTTCACTCCTCTTTTGTTCATCTCTCACTCTCTTAGGCTGTGGGCGACTATCTCCGTGTCAGCTTGTGACCACAGGACGTTAGCTGGATGCAACACACAGACATACGCTACACATCACTGAACTGTCCACACTCTCCCTCTGCCCAAGGCTGGACACAGAATCTGTCTTACTGCAAGATTCAACAGAATCACACACACACACACACACACACACACACATACAGGTCCTATACACATTCCATGTGCACTGTGTACTTATTAGCTTTCTGAGTAAAATTGTGCATCTCCAGGGAAATACAAAGTGCTTTCCTTTAAGCAGAAACCAGTTTCCAGTAACTTTGGACTATTTTTTTGCTTTGTCTTTTATCAAGACTTGGAAAAATGGAATGGAAAAGAGCATTTCCATTACTCCATATCTGCCATTACATTAAAATCATCAGCCTCATATTGTATAGTTATCTCATTTTTTAACATAATCAATAGTGTTCAGTGTGTCCAGCACAAATGTGATTATTATGATTGTTAGATACATCAGCAAATTAAAACAATGTTTTGATGCCATGAGCTGATTTACAGAATATGTAAGAATTGTGTACTTGTTCTTTTTTGTAACTGGTAAAATTTGTAATCATTTGGAAAACTCCTGGAATAGGGGGCTTTAAAACTTCATTAAAGATAAACAAACAGAAAATCACAAAAACTGTCAACGTCTGCGTTATGACTGAATAACTCTCAGGCCACGCTGAGTGATATTTACATATCTGATGTATTAAATGAACTATGAGTGTGTGATGTTCTGAGAGCTTCGGCATTATGTGTTTTGCTTTCTGTAATAACAAGAGAAACGCACTGCCTAATCAATCAAATCACCCAGCAAACACCTTGCACTCTAAAAACAATTAGAGCCCTCGTCCCAGATCGATAAGGCTGCACTCGGAGGAGATATCTACCAGCCATTCATTTCACCTGCTCCCGGTGTACTCAGCCACAACCATCTGTCTGCCACCGCCACTCAGGCCCCAGCTGGGAGGATATATATACAGAGTATATATATAAAAAAACTCCACCTCCACCTAATAAAAAACGCTAATCGAAAACAATATAACTTAACATGGCCTCATGGCCCCTGCTCGCTAATATCCCAGGACTCAAGGACTCAAACACACACCAGATGTTATTTCTTTACTTTTCTACTCTTGCTTCTGGAAAGCTTGAATAAATCTCTCTCACTGGCCAGTATATCAATAAAAAGTGACATGTTAGACTAGCCCCACTTTATATTAATGTGTCCTATAACTGTATAATAACATATTAACAATGCCCTCACAACTGTGCCACCACTGGTCATGGGTTCGCTGTTAGAGCTGGATTAAAGTCGTACATTTTAGATATACAAACATCTTTGATCATTTCAGTTTACTCATGTGATTACATAATGACATGACTAAAGTCTGAAGGTAATCTATGTGTGTAAATACATGCGATGTTCTATTTCATTGTTTTTAGAAGGTTTTGCTCCCTCTGTGAAACTTTTCCAGGGGCTCTAACTTTGTTGCACAATTGTTGCACAGTTTTTTTTGGTTTTTTTTGGTGATCACACTTAAGAACTATCACATTGGTGGGATTTTTCTCAAGACCGATTCATCGTAAATCTATCCTGTAATAGTAATTTATAATCTGTGTTTTAAATTCATGTATGAAATCATTTATTGAATCATTCAGCAAATGCTAAGAGGGTATTCACTGCAATGAAATAAAACGTGTTGTGAGTAATAATAAAATGATAAATAAAATAATAATAATAATAAGTGCAGCAAAGCACAGATTAAGTAATAACATCCCCGGGTATTTCTTTAAAGTGAAGAATAATGTTTAGGATTTGCCCTCTTTATTAGGCTGGGATGCTTTCAAAGAAAGAGTTTGTTCTACCTGCCCTCCTTGCCTGAGCTTTAATAGCTAATAATTCTGATAATTCTATCAGATAATAATTCTATTAGATAATTGTTCTGATAATTCTGAATTGGATGTGCACCAGTACAGACCGAGCTGCTCTGTGCTGCACTAAGACAAAAATATAGATATAAATATAAAGAATATGAATATTTGTGATATAAACTTTTATAAAAATATACTTTTGTAAAAGAATGAGTAACTTATTTGGTACGTATCTGTCTCAAGAACTTCTGAAAATGACTGACAATGACTAATATTAAGATGATTCATGAAAACTGTTGTTTTCACCCCTTTTTACACATTCTTTGAGTTTTAAGAGCGCTCACACTCACTATTATCACTTTTGACACCTGTCCTTTTTCAGCATCAAGAAAGCAGTGCATTTCTTACTGTACTGGTGAATGGTGAATGTGTCTGTCCCTCCAGGTCAGGATTAGTGTAGGTTTGGGTCACGGCTGCTATGCTGCAGCGTGGGATTTATCATGCTAATATAGTAAAGGGAAAAATGTTTTCTCTTGGGATTAAGCCTATGGGATAATCTCACCCCAGAGGAACTTGAGCTGCTCACAACACTCCCAGCACAAGCCTAATCCTTTTTTCACATGTAGATTCAGACGAGAGGGGCTTTCACTTGTCAGTAGTTATAATGTGAAAGATGACTTAATTTATAGACTCTGTAATGGCAGCTGGGCCTGCTGTATTCTGGAGAAGACTGTGCATGGACAGGGCTGTTTTAAAGAATCCCAGCACTTTGTAAATACACTACAGGCAAAGCAAAGCAAAACTATGGAGTTGATCCTTTTTTCATTCCATTTCTGAAATCATTCTTAATGTTCAGTCTTGTTGCTTACAAAGTGCTTGGGCAGCATTGCAACTAAACACAGTCATCCCATTAAGGCCTAATGAAAAATAAGATGAATTGAAAGTTAGATACTGAAAGCGAGAGAGTAAGAGAGGGGTATAAAGAGAATGACTGCATTAACCTTTGCACTGGCCTGGCTTTTAGTGGGTGGACAGCAGAGGGGTCTCCCCATCATCAGGACATTGTACCGCCCAGCTGCATGAGATTAGTCCTCCTCATCACTATTCCACTGCTGGAGCTGATGCAGAGGCCAGAGACTGGCTGTTCTAAACATGACACAAATATTCACCTGATATCAACTTGACTAAAAAAAAAACAACAACATGGAGACAAAGACAAGCTCTTCCCTTTCTCTTTCAGCCAGTAAGTAGCTCATGCACGTGTACAGGAGAACTACAAAGGACAAAGAGTGATAGAACGTTAAAGAAATCCTCAAAGTCTTCTTCAAGGCCGTTCTTTTTCATGCATTTGTGAGAGCTGTTCTACTTAACCAATGGAGGACATTTACACAAATCTCCATCAAACACCAAAAAAAGATTTCAAAGAAGAATTTAAAGACCAGAGCATTAACACTATGTGTCTCCAGTGCTTATATTTACATGGGATTTATATACAGAAACAGTAAAGGACATCTGTTCTTATTGGATGCCTTGTATTATGTATTATTCAAAAGAAAAGGGAGGAATGGATGAATGGATGGATGGATGGATAAATGGATGGACGGACAGACAGATGGACAGATAGACAGATGAAACCACAATAAATCAATCAATTGAAATAAACAATTTAATTCTGACATTGTACGCAAAATTGTGACTTACAATGAAAAAATAAAAACACTCAGAGAATCAGCTCTCTGTTAGTCTTTTACTAACACTGTCTGTGTATAAAGAGGTTTACTCCAATACGTGGCTTTTCTAGTCATCCATTCTACTGCTAGCGTCCATGATGGGGACCATGACACTGGCAACACATTTGGCCCCCGCACCAGACTGGTGCCCTATGAAAGAAAACAGCATCAATCACGGCTGCCCATTCATCTGCAGGCCCTGACAAGGCCGATTATTAATTTATCAGCTGGCAGGTTCACTGTAATGGAGTAGCTCGTCCGCCTGTGTGCGAAACTAAAGGAAGGAGTGTAATTAATAGGGAGGAGACATACCTAATTTTCCCTCTCTCCCCTGTGTGTCAAAGAGCAGCCTGGGAGGCAGAGTGTATGTGTGTGTATGCATGTATGGTGAGTTGGAGGATGTGTGTGCGTGTGTGTGTGTGTAGGTGTGTTTGTGTGTGTGTGTATGTAGGTCTGTGTGTTTGTGCGAGAGAGAGAGAGAGAGAGATAGAAAGAGAGAGAGAGAGAGATCAGCAGCCTATAAACAGGGGCTAATGTGCTTTTTGATGTTGACTCCCTGCATCATAAGGATCATATCAATGGCAGGACTGCGGTGCAGGGATGATCCAGTGTGACAGATATGTATGAGAGTGGCGATAACCCAGGCCATCTGCAGAAATGATTATCTACTCAACTCGGCACAAACAAAGTGAAGTGGGCGGGTGCAGTGTCGTCCCTCTGATTTTGTAAATAACAAATTGAAAGTCCCTTGAATTGTACAGTAAAGTGTCAGGCCCATCATTACTGCCAGCTGGTTTTACGTGCTCCTTGTATTCTTCTCTGTTCTTCTTCTCTGTTATGCTTGAAGGTTTGCCGAACATGTTCTGCACGAACACAAAGTGAAATGAAAAAAATTTATAAAGAAAGAAATTGGCTTGTGTCTTAGAATTATGAAGTCTAAATAAATAAATACATTCATTTTTAATACAATGTTTTTCTTTGCATGATGATTAACCTCTTTTGTTATAGAAACATTCATTGATTAATTCATCTTCTCATCCATTCATCCATTAATAAATAAATAAATTCATTCATTTATTCATTCATTCATTCATTCATTCATTCATGCCAGAGAAATAATTTTGAATTATTATCCTGACTCTCTCTCTCTCTCTCTCTGTCTCTCTCTCTCTCTCTCTCTCTCTCTCTCTGTCTGTCTCTCTCTCTCTCTGTCACCCCCTCTCTCACTATCACCGTAAATCTCCGCTGCAGCTCAGAGAAACATCAGGGGGCAGCCATGCTCTGAATGCAAGCCCTCATGACTATTCATGAAATGTTAGAGAGACACCTCTCCCTTCCCCTCCTCTCATCCCAGTTGCAGCCACATCTGTGTGTGTGACATTTAAAAGGTAACACAGGCCGTTCAGATGGAGGAGTTAATTCTGCCTTATATGCCACTCCACATCTGAAGAACTCCAACATGCCAGTCCATGCAGATAAAATATTACTATTTCTATTTTAATCGCGTCTTGTGTTCTTGTGAGCATGGGTCAGGATGACCAAATCACTGGAGCCATTTGCTCAAATCAAAATGTTTAAACATAATAGGCATAAAATACATTTTGAAATATAAGGTGGGAATTCACTGTAATGGCCTTGTATCTTAAACCTTTATCACAGACCTGCAAGACCCAAGAAAAGTTACACTTATCTCATTACTTCAGTTACACAGCTGCAAAGACTTTACAGCATACAACACTTACTGTGGCATTTAACAGGCTGAAGAACAGCACTGGCATTTCTGTCATTCCCATAATTATTGGTATTTGCTGATGATTACACTATAATCCTGCAGAATGCCTACTACTGCCTGCTACTATAGGAACATACAATAATCACCACCATCATCCCAACCCAAATCCAGAGGTTCTACCTGGGATGTTAAGCACTGAGATCTTTTATTCAGCTTAGACATTATTAGCATCAGTTTGCATTTGGAGACAAATCACATGCACCCTCGTATTTTTCTGTTTATGCTGCAGCCACTGGTGCAAAGCTTATGAGACTAATGCTGCTACTCTTCATAATGGATATCAGACTTTGACATCTCCTTTTAGGCGTATTGTAATGGGAACAAATCCTGATATCTCCAAACTTGTGATTTTGTCGGAGAGGAAAAACTCTTTAATAGTTCTTATGTAAAAATAGGTTGTCTGTGTAAATTTGGGTCATTTCTATTGGCCCATTCATCAATCATTTTACACAATGTAAAGAGCAACTTTATTTTTTTTCCAATTAACTGATAAACAATGGTCGGTTTTTGAAAGCAATGATATCTAAAATACCATAAATCTAACACATTAGCAAAAAACACACATTTAATGCATACAAATTCACCCAGAATGGTCCAATTTAACAACTTACAGATGAAAAATATGCAGAAATGTTTGAGTGAGAAAGAAAAAAATGTAAACTATTTCACCTTAAAATCCTTACCTATATAATTTTTTTTTACTAAATTATTATAAATAAAGCATTTGTATCATTATGATAAACTGTGCAATTATACACTCAAATACAATTATACATTTACATGATTTTTCATTTCGCCACAATTATTTACCTTTACATTTGATTTTCACTCTTTCATCCTAGACCTTAATTCCGTTTTGATGGTAATAAAATGTACAGTGATTTGTAAAATACAATACACAACACAATACATCTGAATGAAATCGAACCCACTATTAAACATTTCTTATGAACATGAGAACAAGGTTCCTGGGGCCTTAGGAGCTCTGACTAGAAGACAGTAGATCAAGGAAGCCTAAAAATGAGTTAAGATGAAATACAAAGTTGTTTGTGGTTTGATGTGAAATGCTACATTGTAGACAAACTTGCTGGGACACAGATATTCACTGTTGATGGGGACCAGATGACCAAAGTTTTTAATGCCACTAAATGCTACATAACAGATTATTATCTGTGATGGTTGAGAATAAGTTGTCTGATATTGGAAACCTTTTCTTAAAATACTTTTGCCAAAAAAAAAACCCAACAAAACAACCAAAAAATAATTTTTGCCTTAAATGCACTGTTGGTACTGCATGATGCATGATTTGTTTAATGGTAGAAAGAGAATGAAAATGAAAAATATCAAACATTTCTTGTTCATCACTAGCTTTGTTATCAACATGATATTAAAATTCTGGAGAGATGTTTCATTGTTGAATGAATTGGTTATATTTCTATTGTAGTGGTGCCTTTATGAAGAAATCAGATGACAAAGGAAAAGTTTGAATGTTGTCAAGCCAACCCTTCCATCCAAACATCTGTAAACCACCTCAAGAACACACCTGATCTTATGTCCCTATACTGGGCATGGTGGACCCTGGGCAACCGGCTGTGAGGCTCTGGGCTTTCTGTTATCTGCCGAGCTTCAGCGTGTAATCTGCAGTGGCAGTACCTGGAAGCACTGGGGCCAGTGCAGGACTTTGGTGTGCGCCTCACCGTGCCATCCTGCAGGGGTGGGGGACAGAGAGAGGAGTGGGGGGGTTGGGGGCGTCTGAGTCACCCGGCATGCACTGACTGGTGCTATGGAAGTGTGTCGGAAGCGATCTGTCACATCTGGGCCTGTCAGGTTGAATCAGAGGCGCAGAGGCGAATGCTAACACGCGCAGACGCTTGCGCTAACGCAATAGGGGCCGGGGCAGAACAGGGCAGGGGTAGACCAGAGCAGCTCACTTCAAGTCACAAAGAGAGAGAGACCTTTTGGCCTGGAGATATGCACACACACACACGTACACGCACGCCAAGACAATATGCTTTCTTTCTCTCACACACCCAAATACAAGAGACACATAAAGACACATACACGGTGGTGGTCATTCATGCATGCAAGTGTCAAAGCCACCCTGGTCCACGTTGGGGTACAAACCAGGAGTGGTCCACTACTCAGAAATATCCATATTCACTTAAAAATGATGACTAACATAAGTCATCACCAACAGATCACAGACACTACCTGTACAACAGCAAAAAGCATCCGCGTGGTGCGATTAGCACAACTCAGACATCAACGTCCACAACCAGGGATAGAACTTAATCTGTAACCTGATAAGTTCAATATCAATAATCATAGTCAGTTCTATTATAACCAGGGAAATCAAGGTTTCTTTAGTCCTCGAAGGCCACACTCCAGCACAATTTGGTGATCTTACTGCTCACTGAAACTTTCAAAACCTGTCATTGA
Source organism: Hepsetus odoe (assembly GCA_017165825.1). Taxonomy (NCBI): domain Eukaryota; kingdom Metazoa; phylum Chordata; class Actinopteri; order Characiformes; family Hepsetidae; genus Hepsetus; species Hepsetus odoe. The sequence goes on from CM029369.1 coordinate 7,475,387, forward strand.
CTAATAGGTTTAATAAAAGGTGCTTGAGCAGAAAAATGATCCTTGTGAAGGAACTGTTTCTGCAATGTTTTTAAGAACCATCAGTTGATGTGGAACCAAAAGTGGCTGTTATTTGGAAGAAGTGCTCAAACTTTTTGTCTTGAGGAAACAAAGAACAATGTCATGAGCAAAGGTCAAAAAGACGAAGCAAATGTACGTTTTTAATCCATTTTTAAAAAATAGACTAAGCAACTGTGCACTATGAACTAATTGCTCAGGCTGGAATTAAGACCTCGTCTACACAGGACTGTGAATGCAGAATTTCAGACAAGTTCAAAAGAAATACGAAATATACAGTACTGTGCAAAAGTTTTAGGCAGGTGTGAAAAAATGCTGTAAACAAAGAATGCTTTCAGAAATATAAATAATGATTGTTTGTTTTTATCAATTTACAAAATGCAAAGTGAGCGAACAAAAGAAAAATCTAAATCAGATCAATATCTGGTGTTACTACCTTTTGCCTTCAAACCAGCATCAGTTCTTCTGGCCCCCACAGAGCCCTGATCTCAACATCATCCAGTGTGTCTGGATTACAGGAAGAGACAGAAGGATGTGAGGAAGCCTACATCCACAGAAGATCTGTGGTTCGTTCTCCAAGACGTTTGGAACAACCTACCAGCCGAGTTCCTTCAGAAACTGTGTGCAAGTGTACCTAGAAGAACTGATGCTGTTTTGAAGGCAAAGGGTGGTCACACCAAATATTGATTTGATTTAGATTTCTCTTTCGTTCATTCACTGCATTTTGTTGATTGATGAAAAAAAATGATGAACACTTCTATTTTTGGAAGCTTTCTCTGTTTACAGCATTTTTTCCACACCTGCCTGAAACCTTTGCACAGTACTATACATGATATGAATGATGTATTTTTTGTTTGCATGAATAAAAGTCTGAGGATTATCAAATCACATGTTCTCATCACCTGTTTTTAGCCCCTAAAATTCTTTTTTTGCAATTAAAATCGAAAGGATAAAAAAACATTTCACCACTGAGGGACTATAGCAGCTATATTACTGTTACATTTGGTAAAGGTGTTCCACAGACCCAAAGCTTGTGAAACCCTTGTCTCTGTTGCCTCGACTGCCATATGTGTGTGTCTGTGTGTGTCAGGAAGAGATTAATTCTATGCTGGCTCATCGCTAAGGCAGACGAGCAGGAGGAGCAGCAGAGAGAACACGCTGATCATTGGAAATAATTATTCGCTGTGTCACCGGCAACCTCACTTCACCATCCGTCTATGTCAGGGAAGCATTTCTGACAGGCCCCGAGTGTGTGCTTGTGTGTGTCTGTGTGTATGTGTCTGCTGAAGACACTGGCATGGACTCCTCTTAATGAACAGAAGAATCCGGATTTAAGATTTATGGATTAATCCTTTCTGGGTCTGAAAATACCAGAGATCTATACTCCAAGTCACAAGGTCGTAAGTTTTGTAATTTAAATGAAAGGGTTTAAAAGGTGACAAATGAACAAAGCTGGGTTTCATTACGGACTGATTCCTATGTACATCTTTTAAGATTTATTGCAGCATAATACTTTAGTTAGGGGAAAAAGGGAGAGCAGAAATGATTAATCACTTTTAATGTTGGTGTCTAGAACAACTCTCTTTCTATTTGTTATTGCCAAAGAAGTGCAGGTCCATGGCGTGGGCTGAGGACATTGTTCCGCTGCAAGAATGAAATGGCCTAGGGAGCCCTGATCTTTCTCCTTACCTCTCTTTTCTGGCTTAAAACGACTGCAGGCTAACTAACTGCTAGGCCCTGGTTAATGCTACCGCACGCTCAAAGGCATTTTCTGAACAAGAAGCAGAAAGAAAAGGAAGAGAGGGAAAAAATGCACAACAGAAATAAAGGCCAAGTTTTAAAACAAATTACATACAGAAGCATGTAGTCTGCCATGATAAATTAAGGGGTAGGATGTGTCTTTTTTTTAACGCAGTTGCATCTCAATGTTTTTCCTGCATAAACTGTGCTGCTGGAAAACAGCCTTTCCCTCCTGGTCCTACTATGGAAGTTCTTGTGCTTGTAATAGTTACTTAAAAATGGTATTTTCCTTTTTCAAACAAACTCAGGACTCAATAACAATCAGGAAAGGCTTATAACTGACTTATCCATCCAGTGGCGTAACTGCTGGTTGGAGGGGGCGATTGCACTGGGGCCTATGAAAAAGGGGTCTGGGTCTCTCATAATTTGCTGAGAGTACTGTATGTGTATAAATATGATTGTATACTCAGGGTAAAAATCCACCTAAGAAATATCAGTTTGTTTCCTGGTTTTTACAGCATCTTAATTCCAATCCATTACAACAAAATGTAAACGAACGCTTGATGTAGATAACAGACCTTCTTTGACCTAGAGTTGATCAGATTATCAGATTTAACAAAATCCAAGCAAACAACCATTAATACTAAAAAATGCTGAGAACTGTGATAAAACATTTTAATACTGGCTGTAATGTGCAGTGGTTATAGTGCAGGTCCTTAAGCTATTACATCACCTGGGTTCCTTACACGACCCTCAAATGTATCAGTTTTCACTAATTGGTGAAATGACAGGAAGAAAAGGATGGACTTGTTTATTGCGTCAAAAGCAGTAATGCTCATTGGCTAATTGGAACCATGACACAATACTGTCAATGAGCAAACCTCAGAGGGATGTCAGAACTTTTGGAAAAGGATGGGTGACAGATTTGCCCCCTCCCTCTTACTCCCTTCTGCTTATTCCTCCTCACCCCCACCCCATCTACTACCACCATCCCATTTTACTCTAATCGGCCCCTCCTGGAGGTAACCAAACCTAGAGGAGAATGAGGGGGTCTGGGACAGGACACTGCAGTAAAATGACAGAGATGATAATGACAATGAATTTCATGTCTGGAAGTCATACAGGGAGACGCTCGACTGGGCTGACTGCTCCGATTAAACCACTGCAGGTAGAGAAAGGGGGAGGACTCAGTCATTATCCAACACGCCTTTCTTATAATCATTCCTCTGGCAAAAGAAGAAGTAAGCGAGGAAAAAAAGGAGAAAAGGGGATAAATACACCCAAGTTTTTTCATCCATGAGGAATGCAAAAAAAAAAAAAAAGCCATTAGGAAAAAAGAAAAGGTATTCAGATTATCAAGCATGCCTTTTCCAATATAATTTACTTTCCATTTGCTATAAATGTTCTATCCATTTAGTTTAAGTGTCTTTGTAATCTCTGCAGGACAGAAACTTATCAAAGGAAATAACAGCATTATTTTGTGGGGTTTTTTTTCTTTACACCATGTGACTGAATAATTCGTTTCCAATGCCATAGTAGAGTCAAATATACCTCCATGTCTTGCCAGTAGTTGAAAAATTAACATTGGACATCCGGCTGAAAATAAAAAAAGTTCTTAAAATAAAATGTCACCACAATTATTTGTGTCTGCCGAATAATTACACAGAAAATCAATCAAGAAAGCTCAATAATTAAAACATTTAAGATGCTGGTTATAACAGTTATTCAGTCTATGTTAAATTAGATCTCAGCTATTAAATTTGATGAAAACAAATTGATATTCCCAGAAAGTGTAAACATAAATAGGCATGTGTGATGCCTTTCTTGTCGCTCTGCCCTGCTAAATGAGCAAGGCTGACAGGTCCATGCCCTCCACCCCCACCCCCCACTTACTGTGCCTTTTTGTAGTGCATGGGAATCCACGTATCCGCAGACACCAAATGCGGACTGACAGATAGCCTTGAGAAACAAAGTTGGGAGTTAGCGGCGACGGTGTGGAGACTGAGCGAACAGGACATGCTATGTACACCCAGGCTAACAATGAACATATGCTTTGTTTTTCTGATGCCAACACAGAGCACTCGTAGCCTGGAGAGGGATGCTAGATTCTGCAGAAACAGCTGGAGCGAATGGCCTGCTGGCTATTTTCCTGCTTTGGAACATACATTTTTTTTTATCTAATTTGTTTGCAGTTTGTAGCAAGTAATTAGTAGCTGCAAAGAAAGGCTGTGCTACTTTAAGTCGAGTTTTTAAAAGGACGGAACTCACACAGTTACATGTGGATTTAAAATGCTAGGCCTGGAATTAGGATCATAGCTATGGTTGAAAAATCATTCAGTTCCAAATCATGGGCATTATAGTTCATAAAGGTTTCCTGCCACGCTGAAGGAACTGGATATGTACGTTGTGTGGCCATGATAGAGATCTACGGATCAGGCGCCTTCACAAACAGATGAATTAGGCTGAGCCAACACTAAAATGTTGTCCCAGCAAAGGCAGGTTCTGGAAGTAATTTGCCGTTTCTGATTCCTTGGAAAAACGCACTGTGAATGACGTAAAATTCAAATAGGTCTCTGTAAACTTTTTCTATATATGGTTTTCTATAAACATTGGCTCTTTTTCTAAGGAAATGTAACAGTATTGATGTAAGGATGCCCCCTTCAGCTTTACATAAAAGCAGTGTACAGATTTAACAGTATTACCGGAAAAGACACTGGTTCTCATTGGTTGCTTCTAAGCTTGATAAAGAGGACTTGCATTTTGCTTTTAAAATCAACTATGTGATGCAACTTCCTTCACAACTTCTAATGGTAAGGAACAAAAAAAAATGAGTAAAACAGCATGTTCTTAAATTAGAGCAGTATAATACTGGATCATAACGCTCTGCATATACAAGGCTTTCGGAGGTCTGAGCTCCTTCATGTGCAGCTGAAACTCCAATTAGACTTCGCTGATAAGCAAGCATATATGTGTGCATGTGCGTGTGTGTGTGTGTGTGTGTGTGTGTGTGTGTGTGTGTGTGTGTGTGCTCACATGTCCACACCAGTCAGGTCCAGTCTGAGGGTGTTAGTGCATACACACTCCTGGGCTGCAGGGCTGTCACCAGTGGCAAGTGCAGAGTGGCGTAAACAACACAAACTGGCATTTCATCCCAATCCAAAGAAGAAAAAAGAGCATAGACACATGAAATCTGCATTTTTCTTTCTTGCTGCATTTTTCTTTCTTGCTGCATTTTCTTTTCAGAATGCAACATAAACAATTTCTTGCTGAGTTTTGTGAGAGAAAATTCTTGGACCCTGACCCCTGACCCCTTTACAACAAATCTAAAACTGCAGGGACCCACATCAGGATCCATATTTCAATTCTTAACTCTCTCTCTCTGTCTATTCTTATGTACATCTGGATCCATTTTTTGTTGTTTAGTTGAACATTTTTTGTAGTTTAGTGAAAGGAGTTGAACAATTCTATAATTCAGTAGAATGCAGATTTAAACTTTGTGCATCGATTTGCTTAGCTTGCAAAATCTTGTAAATTGGTCAGGCAGGCAAAGCAAAACCCCATCACTGTCAATGACCCGGAGGGAGAGTAAGCTGGTCTGGGAATAACGGTAAACTCTTCAGCTTCTATCATCAAAGTTATATTTGGAAAAATAAAAAATAGAAGTACAGTACTGTGCAAAAGTTTTAGGCAGGTGTGAAAAAATGCTGTAAACAGAGAATGCTTTCAGAAATGGAAGTGTTAATCATTTATTTTCATCAATCAACAAAGTGCAGTGAATGAACAAAAGAGAATCTAAATCAAATCAATATTTGGTGTGACCACCCTTTGCCTTCAAAACAGCATCAGTTCTTCTAGCTACACTTGCACACAGTTTCTGAAGGAACTCTGCTGGTCGGTTGTTCCAAACATGACTGTGTTTCAACCTCCGTGTGACACTGATGATCATCAGCACCTGTTTGGTAAAACTGGTTGATCAGACACCGACTATAATCCTACAGAATCCCTGACTTTGTGCAAGTGTACCTAGAAGAACTGATAAATCATATTTTGATTTGATTTCGATTTTGTTTTTGTTCGCTCACTTTGCATTTTGTAAATGGATAAAAAAAAAAGAACAATCATCATTTATATTTCTGAAAGTATTCTTTGTTTACAGCATTTTTTCACACCTGTCTAAAACTTTTGCACAGTACTGTACTTCAGAAAAAGAACACTTTAGTACCGTTAAAGCATACTGGGACACTAGGGCAGTCAGTAGCACATTCAAGTTAAAAAGACGGAAGAAATGATTCTACATAAACTACATAAAAATAAAACCTAGAAGGTCGCATTTCACACAATGAAGTAGAAAGAAAAATATATAAAATATAGATAAAAAATGAAATATTACTACTAGACAATGATCCAAAGGCAAAGAAAATTAATACAGGAAGTAGTAAAAATATTAACCAAAATATTACGGCTTTGAAATGGTTTTTTATTTAAAACAAGTTGCAGTAAGATTGTAAACATGCTATTCATGCAAGGTAATCTATAAATATTTCCATGCCAGAAAAAGATCAGTGTAAAGTGCCTGTAACAACTGTGTTGAAATGGGATGTTATTAATGCGCCTGCAGTTCTAAACCCCTGAATTCTCACGGGTGCTGCAAAGAACCTCTTCAGTGTTCCATGAAAAACAGAAACAGTCATGTGATCTAAAACACCTCTTTAGATAATACACATTCTAACAAGAACCTGATGAGAAACTGTAAGCTATTTTTGTTTTTGTTTTTTTCTTTTTCTTTTCTTTAATATGAAACTTTTACAAAGAGGACATAAACAGCTTCTAAAAATCCTTATAAAAGCGTAGTCTGATCATGACACGCATTTAATCACATTTAATAACTTAAATGTTGTTCATAAACTTAAATGTTGTTCATATCTTTAGTCTTTTCTGGTTAGTTTTTAGTTTATCAGTTAAATCCTAATTCAAAAACAAACTCTGAATTGATGAAACATTACAGCAGTTTCCGAGAACGTGCAAACACATCGGATTCTCCGAAAAAAATAAAGCAGGAACATCTAAATGACTGAAAGGTGGGTCTGCTTAGGTGTGAAGGGATTAGGTGGTAGTGTGGAAGGGCCTGGAGTGTCAAAGCACAGCTCATCCTTCCCCTCCAACACATACCTCATACAACTCCACAAGAGGCTGATAATTAGCTGATGAGATGAATCGCCAACGTCAGAGCAGGACCCTGCAGGACGGTAGTTGAGTAAACCTCATGTAGGGTATGAGTGCAAATTGGAGCCTCTCCCACGTCTCTGTAATGAGCCCCACCTGTCCTCTGCATTAAATACCACAGTGAAGGATGGGAAATGTCAGGTGCAATTAAAAGTGATGATACCAGACGGCAGAAATCAAATCAAGACATTCAAAGGAAAAAGAAGAAACTAGGAAAGAAGTGATGGACCACTTGTGTCATTTTCTCACTCACTAAGGTGGAAAGAGCTGAAAGTTCATTGGGCTCCTTTTACATTTCTGAAGACAAGTTTCTAGGTAAGGTCAAAGGTATTCTAGATTTTCATTTTTGAAATACAAAATGTTAAAGCAGCATGTGTGCGTGTTCACAATTCCCCCCCTCCAGATGTAGAAATGGACATGTCCTCCTTGCCCCATTGAATCTATGTTTATGTGTTAAAGCTCTGCAGAAAAAGCAGGAAACTTGATCCTAGAACAGCTTCGCTAGAACACAACACTCTGATGAACCTGCCTGCACGGTTGAGAACTGCTTGGATTTCGCAATATTTAAAGTCTTTTTTCTGCTTATGTAATACTTAGATACTTAGGATGGAAATTATTCAAAGTGGCTCGATATGTATTTTTGTATCAATGTATTTTTGGTGAAAAGTTCATGGTTAAAAAATATGTAGTTTGTTGTAAACTAGTACTTGAAAACAGTCTCCAAAGGAACCTTTTTTTTGTTGACATTTTTAATTTAACCTGTTTTTTTCAGATTTACCATTTACTTTTACAGATTTGTACCACTGATGACATCACAAAGTAGTAGCTTTAGTTTAAAGCTTCTCTACAATGAACCATCTCACGTTAAACCATTTCTGAATGACTTTGTTCACATTTTCATTACTAGAAACTTCCTTCAGCAATTTATTTACAAAAAAAGTTGTGTTTTCGGGAATAAGGTGAGTCAGCGGTGGCCTAGTGGTTAGGGAGTTGGCCCCAGGATCAGGAGGTTGTGGGTTCTAATCCCAGACCAGTGGGTCGTGGGTTCGAATTCCAGACCAGTTGGTTGCCCTGAGGTGCCATTTAGCAAGGTACTGTCCCTGTCACCACTCCACGGGCGCTTTCAATAGCTGCCCCCTGCTGCACATGTGTGAGTGTATGGGTAAAAAGCAGAGGTGATTTTCGCTGTGGTTCACTGTGTGCTGTGCTGTGTTTCACAATGACAAGAATAGTCACTTTCACTTTCCGGGATAAAGACAGGCAGTTTTCATTCAGAAGTCAAGAGTTTACTGTAAAACTGTAATTGTGAAGAAGCTTTGTGGAAAATGACAGAATTGGTAACAAGTAAGAGAGAAAAAACTACAGCATTAGATGCATTTTTATCCTGTAAATAAGATGAACCAAACCCAACACTTTTGAAGGTTTGTGCCAGTTTGTCCCAATATTTATTTTATACAGTCTCCTCCAGAGGTACTGGAACAGCATACACAGTTTATTTGGTTTTGCTTTTCACTGAAGAGGTTTGTTTGTTTGAGATGGGAGGAAGAATATGAGCTATGAGCCCCACGAGATATCAGATATTCAGCTTTCCTTTCCTTACATCTAGATTTTTAAAATGACAAACACTATAGCACCTTTTGCATCCAGTAGCCCAGTTTTTCAGAATAGTAACATAAAATTTGAATGAAAATGAAAGTAACCACTTAAACATCACTTGCTGGCAATCAGTGCATCAAGCTTGTGACCCTCTGACTTCACCAGATTGTTGGCTTCTTCTCTGATTCTGGTTTTTCAGACCTTCATTACAGAATCTTTCAGCTTCTGTTTTTTCCAGGAGGATTCTCTCCTCAGACTCCTATCAGGAGATGAAGCGCACGTTCAGTTGGGTTTAGATTAAATTTTCCCCTGGATTAAGTCCTTTATTAACTTGGTGATGTGATTTGGGTCATTGTTTTTCTGCATGATAAAGTTCTGCCAACTAGATTGAATACATTTTTCTCTAAACTGGTGGACAATATATTTCTGTAAACTTCATTCTGCTGCTGGCGTTGTGAGTTACATCATCAGTAAAGATCATTTAAAGATTATAAGCCGTTTCAGAAGCAGCCATGAAAGTCCAAGCCTAGACATCGACTCCACTGGGCTTCACAGACAAGCATATTCTTTCTTTATCCATGAGTTTGATTTTCCATTCCATTATAATTTGTCTCATTGGTCCATATTTTTTTTTCCAGATATTGAGGCTCATCCCTGTATTTTTTATTTTTTATTTATTTATTTTTGTGTTTAGCTTTGTTAAAAGCTAAGACCAAAAATGGGTCTGTCAGCAGCTTTGACAGTTTGTCTTTGTGCTCGTTTTCAGTTTTTAACAACTAATACAGTCTTTACATGTTGCAACTGAGTGTAAAATATAAAGAGCTCTTTACAGTTTAAATCATCAATCTAATGGCACAAATCTGTATAACAGTAAACACCAGTTCTGAGCAACAAAACCCAGGTTCTTTTGCTCACTTGAAAAACTTTGTGGTCAGATTCAAGTGCTATATTCTTTGTAATTTGAGTCAGTTTGATTTCTATAGCACTTTTTACAACTGTTGTTGTCACAAAGCAGCTTTACAGAGTCCGGGTCCGAGTCGCAAGTGAGTCAACCGAGGGCGACAGAGGCAGAGCTCCCTAAAACTGGAGGAAGAAACCTGGGGAGGAACCAAGAAAACAAAATTCTAATCACTCGTCTCATTTTCTTCTTTTTTATCTCAAACCCAAATGTCTTCAGTGCAAAGCAAAAAAACAAATGAATTGCTGTTCCAATACTTTTGGGGACTGTACTAAACAGGGAGCTTCTGATGCTCCTTGAGAATTTACAACCATTGGTTTAGAGAATAGCTGATTAAAGGAATATGCAGCAAAATAAAAGTGATTTTGTAGTTCAGATGACAGTCGGTAAAAGTGATCATTTGTCATTGTGGACACACCACACGCACCACTACGAAATTCTCTGCATTTAACCCTTTACAGCTGAAAATCTTTGTTTACAACGTTTCCACTCAATCTAAACGGTCTGTAGTTCTGGGAACTTTTTCATAAAACCATTCTGCTTTTACAATCAATCAAATGAATGACAAAAACAGGGAAAATTATTCTCTCATTATCTCTTTATTGCACAAAATCATGTTTTTGTGTGACTTAACAAGCTATTTGGCAATTTTCTGTTAGTTTTATTGAACAAAACATGTTAACAAGGCAAAACCGAACCACACAAGGTTCCTGGTTGAATACTATGCAAACATTCATCATATATAATTTGCAGAGCACAAGACAATATTTCACTTTAACTCTGCCAACCAATGAGTGTGTGACGGCATTTTCCGTAATATCTTCTTCCTGTCCAGCTCTGGGCTTGTGCACTGGCCTATACATCCCAGTGGATGTGCTGAGTGAGCAACTCTTCTCGCTGCAATCTCACTAATTGGTCCTCTCTCACTTTCACCTTTAAGACCCCAGTGTGCTCATACAGAGAGGCAAATAAGAGCAAGAAGAGGGGAAAACACAGGCCTAAAATAATGAGTTTCTTCAGAAACTCTGAAATGTAGCAGAAAACGATGACATTTTGGTTTGAACCTGGCTGACTCCTTAACAACGCACAGACAAAAGGAGGCCCAAATGCTTCGTTTCGCACCCACATTACTCTCATATAATTTTCTGTATTAATTCTCATTCTGATAATGACAGGCCCTTTCTAACCCCTCTTGTCTCTCCACCAAAGTACTGGCAGTTCTTTGAAACAACTAAAAAAGAAAAAAAGAGAAAGAAAAAAGAGAAAAAAAATCTCCAGCACTCAATCCAGGCGAACATGTCAAGACCTCTTTTGAATGAAGAATGGTGAGTGAGGGTAAATAAAGCAATATGACCAGAAGGACCAGGAATTCTGCCGGATAAGTGTCAGCGGCAGAGTAAAAAATGAAGCATTTACCTGTTCGTAATCTAATTTCATGATGGCTTTCTGTAGATATCGGACCCCGCCGTGAATAAGCTTAGTGCTTCTGCTGCTGGTCCCCTGTGAGAAATAACCCCTCTCTACCAGGGCCGTCTTTAGATCAGAGAGTGAGAGAGAGAGAGAGAGAGAGAGAGAGAGAGAGAGAGAGAGAGAGAGAGAGCTGCATCAGATCAACAGCTGCCTCCCTGATATTTGGCTACTTATTCTCTCCACCAAATATTTAGACTATATTACACATCATTTTCATATGCATCTTTCCCTCCACTGCACTGTACTTTAAAGGAAGACTGTGCTGGGGGATGGTGGGATATGGAGAAATATATTGGTAGAGTAGCAGTTTTTAATATTCATGAGAGCAAACTGTGACTGTTTAAAAACTCAAAACTGTTAAAGAGAGCCAAACTCGTTTTGCGATTGCAGATGCAATATTTGGACACTAAGGCCTAAAATGAAAAAATATACAAACCAGATTCTGACCCATCAGGAGCACATCTGGCAAACATGAGGGCTCAATCAAGTCTGCAGAGTTGAGTATATTTGATGATGGGAGAGAGAAAAAGAGAGAGAGAGAGAGAGAGAGAGAGAGAGAGAGAGAGAGAGAGAGAGAGAGATTTAAAAAATTAGGATAACAATTAAAAAATAATTTCTCTGACATGAATCAATAAATGAATACATAAATAAATGGATGAATGGAAGTTTCTTTACCTACTATAAACTAAACCAATACCCAATTTTACTCCCCACACCTCAGACTTTTTATAAATACTCCAATTTAGGCATTGCCAATTTTCAGTTTATCCATTACTGACTTTTGTCCTTCTCAAATACACAGTTTACTCAAGTCCCAGTTTATCTAGTGATCAGTTTTACACAATGCACAATTAACTTCATTTATACAATTCCCAGTTTTACTCATTTAATTTTGCCCAATTTTTAGATAAGTACATAATTTGCCAGACCCTGTTGCTTAAAACTTGTGGGTTTAAAGTAGTCAGTTATCCATTTTATTTTGTTGTGAAAAAATGAAGTGGACCTGCAAACAAAATTTGGAGAAAATTCATAAATGAGCCCTTAACTCCCTCTCTCCTTCCTCCTAAATAAAGACCAGGTAGCGCTGTAATAGACTCTGATGACATTGCATACACATAATATTTACTCTGATCAGCCTTTACTCTCTCCTCTGTCCACTGTATGAAAGCACTGAAAACTGGTATCAGTGTCAGAACTGCACTGGAAGACCAATGGGAGAAAGTTTTTTTTATTGTTATTATTTTAAATCAGATCGATAGTGCTAACATGGGAAAAAGATGGTACCAAATGTGACAGATGCACCATGAAACTCTGGATAATGTTCTGATGGGAAACCTTTGTTCTTGGTATTATGTGGGTGTTTCTTTGAAATGATTACCTACCTAAACATAGCTACAAACCAAGTGCACCCCTTCAGGGTAACGCTATTCTGTTGGACCTCCTGGGCAAACTAGTCTTTCTGTAGCTGCACCTTGCAGCTCACAGGGCTGCTGTCTTTTTATCTTGGTGCCACTGACCACAGCACACCTTCAGAGGGTCCAGCCACTCATAGTTAAGCGCCTTTAATCTGGGGGCACAAGCAGGATCCGCACAGCGTTACTTTAACTGTTGCAGCTGATGAGTGAAAATCAGAAACTTAAAAGTAGCAGTTTCACCTCTTTCTTTATGACTTGTTTACTTGTTTTGAATGATGTGTGAATGATGTATGAGAGAGAGAGAGAGAGAGAGAGAGAGAGAGAGAGAGAGAGAGAGAGAGAGAGAGAGAGAGAGAGAGAGATAGAGATGAGATGAGAGAACTCTTTAACATTGTTCTAAACTCTAACAGCTCTGCCACTGTCTACTCTTCCCTCTTGGATAGAATCCGCAAATCCCACTTTTGAAAAGAAGAAAGAAAAAATAAATATGGATTAGGAGAAGAGGAACAAGAGAGGTCTTAAAACCATCTCTCTCTCTCCTGGCTGCCACCTTTACACACAAGCACACACACACACACACACACACACACACACACAAACATGCACACACACATTGCAAAAAGCACTGCAACAAATTCTTGAACCATGAGCATAGATAATTGATTTTTTGTGTAATAGATGATTTTGGTGTGGTGAGGGAGAGAGAGAGAGAGAGAGAGAGAGAGAGAGAGAGAGAGAGAGAGAGAAGGTGATCAGGCTCCCCACTGCTCCTGCTGCTTTTCCTGGAGGATATGAAATCCCTCCAAGTTGAGAACTTCCGCTGTGTTTGCCTCCACAGGGACCCCCCGGCGGAAGCCCCTTTAATAGGCTGATCAGCGCCGCACGAGGTTATGCAATATCCGTCCAGAGCCAGCAAACAAAAAAGAGTGCCGCAAAAAATCCTGATCTGAGTGTATGAAGGGTGGAAGAGGATTGATGCCCATTCACTCAAATGAGGAAGAGAGATAAGAGAGAAGTGGTTCAGTATTAATGGAATGAGAGGAGAGAGAGAGAGAGAGAGAGAGAGAGAGAGAGAGAGAGAGAGAGAGAGAGAATGCAGCAAATGTAGTTCAGTTATAAGTTTTTTTCAATTACTTTAAAAACACTTACATTGTATGGCATTTAAAAAATAAATGCATTATATTTCCTTGAACCTGAAGTTGAGAGCTATCTGAGGACAATATCTGAGTGTTTTTTGCACTTCCATCAGGAAGGAGACACTACAGATAATTACAGATAATAATTTATTTATCTATTTATTTATGTATTACTTACCTGTGGGCTCATATTTTTTGTTGACATGATGGACATCACAGCATTATGTGGGGATTTACAAGCAGAAAACATGCTGATTGCTGAGATAAATTATTTTAAATGACTTGCTTATGTGTGTAAGGATTTTGCACAGTATTTGATAAAATAAACAGAAAGTAGAAAAGCAGATCAGCCCTGAAACTCGATAAAGACATTAACTAAGCCAGAATCATATAGACACAGATAACACTACTGTATTTCTTCTTTTCCATGCCCCCCCCCACTGTATATTATTAGTAAGTTATACATAGTGATCATAATCACTTAAAGCATGAGAGACACATTAATAGTGAAATGAGTGGAACAGTATCTGATGCATGTGCAGTGGCCTGTGGCTCCACCCTGATCATTGGCCTGGGACCTAAATAAGAGCTGAGAAGAGCGTAATCAAAAGGATGCTCCAGTGCTGCATGGCCTACACACACACACACACACACACACACACACACACACATAAAGCAATTGTGCTTACATTCAAAAACACATGCACACATTTAAGCAAAAAAAAAAAAAATCCCACATACAAATACAGTCATGCTCTCTCCCTCTCTCTCCCTCTCTCATACACACACACATACATGCACACACACACAGTAATCCATTTCACTGTCACATGACTTTAGGGGACAGTGCACATTAATAAATTCATTTCATTATTATGCATGTCTTCATAGTCTGTATGATGGATTTAAGAAAACACACATCATGCATTTTCTGCCGAGGACAAACAAAAAAAATTGTGTGACAGCACAAAGAAATAGATGATCAATCACATGCTAATTTATTTACTTCCCCCACTCCAAACTAGTGTCCAATATGATGAATCACAAATATGTACATTTCATGCATATATGCTTATAGTCTCCAAAACACACGTTCTGTGTACAAAGCCTGTATAGAGCAGGAGGCTTGATATACTTCACTATTACAGAAATATCTATAAATGTGAACTGTTGATGTAAGAGTAGAATGGGTTAAAATTCACTTGTATGCCTTACCAAAGTCCAAATATGACATAAATTACACAATTTATCAAATAAAAGTTAAGTCTAGACAGGATCTACTGGGCAGGATTGTTAAAGTATTGCCAAAATCTTGTATGTGCATTCTGCATGGTTTTAGTTTATTCTTTCTCCAATAAACCTTTTGGAGATACAGGTTCTGGAAATGAAGGCAAATGAGTGAAGTCATAGAAATGGTTAGATATAGCCTCCATGGATTGAACTAGTATGGTCAGCACAAAATGGAGCCCAGATCACCACCTTGAACTTTGTCATGTTCCTCAAACCAATTCTGAACAATTTTTCCAGAGTGCTATGATGCATTATTCTGCCAAACGTGGTCACTGATATTAAGTAATATCGTGACCATGAAAGAATCTGCAACAAAGTTTAGTTAGGCAGTTTCAAAGTAAGGACTCAAGGATTCACAGAGCATCACACTGCTCCTGCCAGCTTTCCTTCATCCCAAATTGCATCCTGGTGCCATCTTTTGAGCTCCTTTGACTCTTTTTTCTGGGTCACCAGTTTTCCTTCCTGAGTCCACTTTTGGTAGGTTCTAACCCCTGCACACCAGATTTACCTCTAGAGGTGTGCTGTTTCGGAGATCCTCTGCCTCAGCTGTCTAGGCATAACAATTAAGCCCTTGTCTTTAGCGCTCAGACCTTTACCGTACTCCATTTTTGTAGCTTCCAACACATGCAGCACATTGTATCCCAGCCCTTGGTACCATTATAACAAGAAAATTAATGGCATTCACTTCACTTCTCAGTTTTAATCTTGTGATGGATGTGGCAGTCTCCTGATTTCTGATGTTTTTAAACAATGATGTTTTACTGCATTTGATTGTTTACTTTACATTTATGTTTGTGTGTGTGTGTGTGTGTGTGTGTGTGTGTGTGTGTGTGTGTGTGTGTGTGTGCGCGCATGTGTGTGTGTGTGTGTGTGCATGTGTGTGTCTGTGCGTGCATGCATGTGTATGTGTAAGTGTGTATTCACAAAAAAATATGCAAGGTTCTCCTTGGGTGTGCTTTATCAGTAGAGTGTAACAAAGTAATAATACTAGAGGATGATAAATCATTTCATAGTACATTCCTGAAAAATGAGATTAGAGGGTAATAAATCAACTTTTGCTATGAACTGTGTGCTGAATGGTTTGTAGCTGCGTGAAAATGACTTGGCAGAAAATGCTGAACAATTAAGCGAACTAGTAATGCTGTTTATCTTCTATTAGATTGGCAGTGAATCTGTTCTTCCTATTTAAGCAGAGCTCAATTTAACAATTGAGTGTGGCATTGGAGGCCACCTGCAGCTTCAGAATACAATTTCAAACAAGGAGAGGGAGAGAGAGAGAGAGAGAGAGAGAGAGAGAGAGAGAGAGAGAGAGAGAGAGAGAGAGAAAGGAAGAAGAAATCACACAGCTTGGATATATTGCCCAAAGACATGAATATGCAAGGAGTCAAGATATGCCAGTGGAGTCATCGCTAATGTTTCTGCCAATTACATGGCATGCCATGTTACTGATTAATGAATATTCAGTGCTGACTGATGTACAGGCTCAGAGCAGTACTGAGGCTCTGTCCTCGTTTTACTGTCTCATCAAGGCACGGGAGTAGATACCTTCATCATTCCACTGAGGAGCTGTCCAGCTATAAGACAAGCCGCTTCATAGGGTTTAACTAGTTAAATATGTGTTATATGAAGGTGTGTTAAAGTGATGGAGCACTCCCCTGATCCAGAGAGCAAGCATTAAAGCATATTAAGTAGACATTTAGTCTTGTAAAGAAGGAACCTTAAATTGGAAAGAAGACATAGGGGTAGAGCCTAGAGAAAGAATGAGGTCTGAGACTGCACGCTGCTGACAAGAAGTGCTGGGGCCCCACTGATGAATCTCTGAGAGATTATATCACGCAATCAACAAAATGTGACCTTTTGAGGATCTGAGTGAAAGTGGAGAAATTTCATCGTCTTTAAATCAAACTCAATCACGTCAAACATGGAGAGAGGTTTGCGGTTTATCCACAATTAGAAGGGGAAAAAAAGCAGTCAGGCATCCACGAAAAACAAATGTATCAGTCAAAGTACTTGAATGGGGTGTGAAGAATATAAATAATGAAATCAATCAATGAGCAAACCTATTATTTTTCAGTCAAGTGGAGAAAAGTCCCTATGTTTAGACATTGATACCTCTGAGTATGATGCAATGGGTATTCATTTATGATTCATTTATGATTCATTTATTAATTTATATTAACAAAATCCATCCTGTGTCTGCCTAGTTTCTTTTCTAATTATAAAAATGTTGATCAGAGATAAAAGGTTTAAAAACAAGATGCATATAATTGCTTAATCAATAAAATGAAATATAATCAAAATGAAGTGCCGTTAAAATAAAAAGCAACACTTTAGTGAAGGGGAAAATTCAAGAGGCTACATGATACAGTTATGTTGCATTTATGTTAATAATCATGAAAGGCATAAGAAGTGAAGAAGAAAAGAAGTTTCAGTTGTTATAAAACATTCTTTAGTCAATTTGACCAAAGAGGTGTCAAAACATTTGATTATTTTTATGGTTTTTGATGTAGCTATGTAACAGTTGTCATGAATATCTTATGTCCGTATCATGAAACTGACTGCGCTGTTAGTAAAGTGTTAGTCATTATCACTGAAGATGCCCTCAATCTAATTAAACAGCAGACAGAATTCAAGCTTTTTCTATCATTTTGCATAATCAGAAACTATATATTTTAAAATTATTATAAATTAATCCAGCATCAAGACCCAACTTCACTAATGCCCATTTGGATAAATGCATTCAGATGCTCAAAGCAATGTTCCATCATCTAAAGCCTACAGGTACAGGCTGATGGTGCAATCCCCCTTTAACACTCAGAAGAAATGCTTGATGAGGAAGTGCCTGCAAACATTTGGCCACATTCCCTGAGTTAATGGTCAGCACTGATGAATAAAAACTGCTGCAAATCCTAGTAAGTGAGAATACCTGACTTATGATGCTTGAAACTGTAGTCATTGAAGGTCATGTACCCTTATAGTGCCACTGTCTGCGTTATCTCACATTACCATTAAGAGAAAAACCTAACCTTTCAGTGAGGTTAAATTATTTAAAGAAAAAACACAATCAATAGAAAAGAAAATATAAAAGCTTAGAGTGGAAAAAATGAAACACTGGAAAAACATGAAGGAAAGAGCATATTGACTCTCGGGGGACTGAGTTGGAGGCAGCAGGGGAAACGCCACAGCCCCAGTGACTTGAGTCTGCAAGCTCTAAGTTATTCTCCGTGTCTTGGGCTTACAAGACTGTGTGTTTTCCATTTCCACTGCAGATGCTTAGAGGAACTTCCTCCTTCTTCAGTTTACGGCACCAGGTGTGTCACTTAGCTCAGATAAGTTGTGCTGTCCATGGTGCTGAAAAAGTGATGGTGCTGAATGAACAGCTCCTGTTTCTTTCTGTGTTTTGAACTAAATCAGCTCCAAAATGAAACAAGCAAATCTTTTTCATTTTTAATGATTCTTTTTCTCAGTGTTTATCCTTGTGATCCATCATTTCCATTTTTGTCATTGTGGGTTATTTTAATGTCTTTCTGTATTACCGGTTTAAATCCTGCTCTGTCACCCCAGCCTGAAGTCACCTGTTTGACTTTTCTGTAACGCCCCACTTTTAATCAACTTACTTACAACAACTTACAACAAGTAAATATATCACCATTCACACACACACAGACCTACACACACACGCACACAGACACACATGCACACACACACACACGCATGCATACATGCATGCACGCAGGCACACACACACATGCATGCACACACATACGCATGCATATCATTTCACTCACTGGCACCACCTCTTACTTAAACATGCATTAATTAAGAAATAACTTCCAATTTGATTGTTCTCCATTCCCCTCCCCAATGAAGGGTGATTAAATTATGCATATAAATAAGGTGCTAAGTAATTAAATGAGCCAATGGGCAATTATTATTTAATTGTACGTAATGCCTCCTCATTAGAAAAAGGTAAATGAAAGCACATTGCAGGGATACAGTTTTCCTCAATAAAATCTGTTTAAGACATGTGATACTGGCTGATCATTTTTTTCACCCGTATTGTTAAAAAAAAACATGAATGGTGCCGCTGAAAAGTGCTCAGTGTGTGGATATTGTTATGTACAACAGCTCAGTGGTGTGCTTGTACAGTGTAAACCATTTTGGCTGACCATTGGGTAGTGAACAATGCTGTCCTCTAGAGGAGAGTGCAACACCCCTTTGAATGCTGAAAGATACAGCAGCCTCACAAGGTCCACATGCCAGTGAATAAGCACTGGGAAGGGGGGGTTACCTCAGAGGTTTGGTGATAATGAGCCAGAGCAAATCCAGTGAAGGCAACGTGAAGGGGGAAAAAAGCTGATGAGCATTTTTTTCCCACCAGGTCTGTTCATTTCTATTGTCAATCAGACACAATGTCAGGATACTACTTGCTCTTTACACATGCTCAGAAACTGGAGAAACATAACAGTTTCTGCCCTGACTTCCCCAGCATCCATGGTAGAAAGGAAGTGATGGGAGAATGGAAATGCTCAGTGGTGCTTGTGTCTCTTTTAAGCAATGGATGCATCAAAGTAGTGGTTTCTGCGCCAGATTCCCGCTCCTGTTCGTCATTTCCTATTCAGTGTCCTTTTGCTCTGTCTGGTGAATCACAGTAGTTGTGTAAAATGAGGAGAAGAGACATTTCACAGTGAAATAATCAAGAGAAAGAAAAAAATATACCTTTTTGGCGGAATGACCTGTATTGGAATATGATATGATTATAACGGGTAAATTAACATTAATATCTTGAATTTGAGAGTCTTATATGTAAATATACTTTGAAAAGTCCTGCATATGAAAGTCACTTAATCCAACAGCTTCTATATGAGTTCTGTATGAATGTCCTGTAGTTTAATGAGCTGTATATATGAATGTTTTGCTACCAGCATGTTATGAGTGCCTTGTGCATTAATTTCCTGTATGTCAATGTCCTATGAAAGTCTATTTATATTATTATCCTGTATATAAGTGGCCTATGAAAATGCTGCATATGAATGTCCTCTATAAATGTGTACTATTCCTACATTTCCAGTGGAGGACTAACTTGTTCGATTTTAGACGGGCTCTATGCTGGAATCCTTTTAGTTTATTTTGCCATTTGCATTTATGTGTTGACTCATCTATTTAAAATATCCCAGCACTAGTAATGGACTGTTTTCCTAATGCCAGATATGCCAGATATGAGAAAAGAAAAACTAATTTAACACCTGACTACTTCATCATCCAACCCCAAAACCCAACACCCCCCCCCCCCCTTCAAAAACAGTAATAAAATAATATCCATCCTCACATTAATGAACAAACTCAGACAAAATCTGAACACAACTCTTTCTAGAGACTGTTCTGTAGAAGGGGACTGAGGATTCATTCCCTTTTCTTTTTAGTGCACAGTCAAAATAAGTCATCACTTCTATCCCATATCAGAAGTGCTTCATAAATCTGGGGGGGGGGACCCACAATGCCCTAAAGTCTCAGGTGCATTTCTCTATACACCCCCCTCCCTCGCTCCCTCACTTAAACTGGATTGGTGCTCCTCCCTGACGGGGCCCGTGACGTCCTCACGCGCGGGCCACGTGGGCTTGAGCTTAACGGGGCTCCCATAAACAAAGACACATTGGCGGCTCGCGCTAGTCTGCGCTCAGGCTGCTCTCGCGCGCTGCGCTCCCTTTGCTGGACCTTTGCGTTTCCGTCTGCTCGCTCGTTCTCTGTGCGCGTGTGGATACAATGCAACTTTTTCTGATGCATATTTAAAGGTACGTGATGACTGCTGTGCACGATTCTGTTTGTGTGCGTGCGTGCGTGCGTGCGTGTGTGTGTGTGTTTGTGTGTGTGTGTGTGTGTGTGTGTGTGTAGTCCATAAGGGACCTGGCTGGAGCTGAAGTGCTGTTACTGTGTGTGGATGTTGGTTCTAAGCTTCTTAAAAGTCGTGATGTTGCGCACGGAGACAGGCTCCAGCTGAGAGTTGACTGCAAACATAAACGCACAAACTTTTCAACAGTATTTAAAGAAATCCGAATCTAAACTTCGTCTCCAAACGGATAGACGCGTGAGGACTTGTGCGTTTGTGTGTTTCCTGTGTTTTATATAAGCCACCTTCAGCACACACACCTGGGGAGTGTGTAGAAGAGTGTTTAGGGGACGGTTGTGAACGAGCGTCTCCGTTGCGCAACCAGGAGCGCGCACAGGACGCCAGTGTGTGAGCTCGGTGTTCATTCCCACACAGACACACACACACACACACACACACACACACACACACCTTCCAGCAGCGCAGAAACCCTTCACACTCACACTCCAATCCAGACTGAAAGTCCGTCCCCTGCGCGCAGTGCGCAGTTTGGCCAAAAGCTGGGACCATCCTACAACAGCGTCCGAGTCACACCTGTGTGTTTTTACCCCCAGGAGGAGAACCAGTACCGAGCCCATCGGAACCAAGCCCTGTTCAGAACCCGGTTTCACCTGCAGCTCTCACCACCATCCAATCTGAGTGGCGACGAGGACGAGGCACACGGCTGAAGGTACCGCAAAGAAAAGCCTGCTTTTCATTTAAAGGGCGCGTGATTTTGCTCTGAAATTCTACTCAGAATGGCTTATTAATGGTCAGAAATGCGGGACAGTTTGACATCATCCCCTGCACTTAATCTGTCTGCATGTTATTTCAGAAATCCCCTTAGAAAAGCAGCAACTGGTGATCTCTTTATTAAGAAATGACTTTCTAAAGGAGATGAGTGTGAGGTGTGCTGAATGACGTGCCCTCCGTGCACTTAAGAAGGTTATTTTGCCAGTTTTGTTATGTGTGTATTTGTGAACCCTCACTGTGTAAAAAGTTTGAAAAATGGCTGGTGCATCCTTTTATACTAGTTAAACTATAGCAATTATAGGTGCAGTTGATCTATAGTAACTGTGTTAAATTTAATACCCATTTAGTTTTACTGGGTAAGACATTGTGGAGGTTGAAACGCAAATTCAAATTTAATAAACAAAACATATGAAAAACAATCTGTAAAAATTACCACCACAGGAATCACCGAACCCTCGTTTTTTTCATATCCATGTGCAGTTAAGATGAATTCTGATAGATGTCGGCAGTTCAGAGGGTGACAGGACTATTCGAAATATATTCTTTGGTCTAATAAATCTAACTCAAACTTACTGTGGGTTTGTAATTTTGCACAGCTCAATCACAGCAGTGATTTATACTGGGCAATTCTATCCAGACTTTAATGGGCAGTGTAAGTGTAAATGAAACTTCAGGTATAAAATAAACACTGCAGGAGTTTACTCTGTGTCGAGGACTTTGCTGGATCAGTTGTCATTTCTGATGACGGCATTATTGAACAGTGTGGTTTGTCTCTGGTGATTCAGAAAGTAGTTTGGATCAATTTATGCACATGAGAGAAACTTCATGTACACCACACAAAAAGAGATGCAATGTGAATGTAAAAAGATGGATCATTAGCTGTTGGGAAATGATTAATTGTTTCAAAAGCATGTTGTTCACACAACAAAACCTGTGCTGAATTAAATCTCACAACATGAAATGTATGTCCGACTGAATCTAAAACAATAAGGTGTGTATGATTTCTGAAAACATCACTGATGTTAATGAATAATGGTTCTATTATCTTTGCAAGGACTAAATGCATTTCCTGGGATTGTATTCAGTTGTTTGGTTCAATGGCAGTCACTGTCTCTGTAGTTTAGACTTAGATGAACACTGTAGGTCCTGCCAGTTTCCAAGTAAGATAGTGCAAATTGTAAGATTTCACATCTCGTCTCTCACGTTCATGTACATTGATTCTATATGTTGTTCTTTTTGTGTGCTTTTCTTTCACTCATCACAGCCATGCCCTGCGTCCAGGCTCAGTACGGCTCCTCTCCGCAGGGCGCCAGTCCAGCGTCCCAGAGCTACTCCTGCCCAGGAAGCAGCGAGTACAGCTGCGACTTCCTCACTCCCGAATTTGTCAAGTTCAGCATGGACCTGACCAACACAGAGATCACGGCCGCCACAACGTCGCTGCCCAGCTTCAGCACCTTCGTGGACAGCTACAACGGTGCCGGCAGCACCACAGGTGGCAGCAGTGCCAGCAGCACCAACCTGGGCTACGACGTCAAGCCGCCCTGCCTGTACCAGCTGCCTCACTCGGGCGACCCATCCTCCATCAAGGTGGAGGACGTGGCCCTGCATGGTTACCCCCACCACCACCACCACCACCACCACCACCCTCACCACCACCATCCCCATCAAGGCCACCTGGGACCCCAGCCAGAGGAGATCATGGTGACCCATTCGGATTCCATCTACTTCAAGCCCCCCTCGTCCTCTTCCTCTTCCTCCTCTTCCTCCTCTTCATCCTCCTCACCCCACGCACACACGCCCAGCACCCCGGGTTTCCAGCTACAGGCCGCTCCCGCGTGGGAGGACCCGGCGGGCCCCCTGCACGCCTTCCACCACAGCTACGTGCTGGAACAGCGCAAGCACAACCCGGTCTCCAGGCTCTCCCTGTTCTCCTTTAAGCAGTCTCCGCCCGGCACGCCCACCGTCTCCAGCTGCCAGATGCGCTTCGACGGCCCGCTGCATGTGTCCATGAGCCACGAGCCCACCGGGCCGCCACCGCACGGAGCCCCGGGCTTCGCCGTGCCCGGTGCGCTTAGGAAGCAGGCTGTCGCCGTGGCCTTCCCGCACGCGCTCCCGCTGGCCGGCCACCACGGGCACCCGCACGCGCACGCCCACCAGCTGCTGGACGCGCAGATCCCGTCTCCGCCGTCGCGCGGATCGCCGTCCAACGAAGGCATGTGCGCCGTATGCGGGGACAATGCCGCGTGCCAGCACTACGGAGTCCGCACGTGCGAGGGCTGCAAGGGCTTCTTCAAGGTGGGTCCCCCTAAAAGTGCTATCACTCCCGTCTTCTCTCATCTCCACAGGAGCAAAGCGAGACAGTCTCCATCCTTACGCTGCCCGTGGGGGAGCTGCCAGATGTTGCATGATAACGATAATGATAATAATAATAATTGCTGCTAATTGTCTGTCAGTAATTAGGGGAGGAAGTGGAAATATGAAAGGGGGACATAATCGCGCGCGTGTGTCTTAGTGGCAATAAAGCGGCTGCTTTATTGAGATGAGAGAGAGGGTTTTTAACAGCCAGAATAAATGGCACACTCTTCCTCAAAAGAGATAGATAGATAGATAGATAGATAGATATATAGATAGATAGATAGATAGATAGATAGATAGATAGATAGATAGATAGATAGATAGATAGATAGATAGATAGATAGATAGATAGATCATCATTTGCATTATTTTCGAAAAGTTGTGATATGCATGCACTTGTGAAGTTTTTTCCTGACACGTGTGAAGGATCGTTATTATTATTATGGTCATTATTACTGGCATTATATTAGTTATTATGATTGCTATTATTATTACTATTAGCACAAGTACTAGAAGTTGTGGTTATACTGTCAAGGATAATAACAACTCAGAAAAGTTCATTTTTTGAGGTTTTCAGTTTTTGAACTTTGTCTGAGTCTGTCAGCATCAGTTCAGTATTACATAGTAACAGGTAGTGTTTGTTCTAGCATTGATATAGAACCTCTGTTTGTATCTGTGTTAGTATTAATCTTTAAACACCTAGATTTGGCTGAAGATCCTTTATATCACTAGTTGATTCTGCTTGAATATGCTTCTCACAAGCCATGTTTTCAGCCACTTGTGGAGAATGTAAATGTGTTTACTTCTCTCTTTGTAAATCCAGCGCACTGTGCAGAAGAATGCAAAATATGTGTGTTTGGCAAACAAAAACTGTCCTGTGGATAAGCGCCGGAGAAACAGGTGCCAGTACTGCCGCTTCCAGAAGTGCCTTGTTGTCGGGATGGTCAAAGAAGGTATACAGTATATAATGTTTTATTCTTCACACTAAAAATGACAATAAGCAAAACTTAAAAGTGTCCCTATTGCTTCCGAAGACTTCACAGTAAATGCCACGCGCTGTGCTGTTGTGTTGTAGTTGTCCGGACTGCCAGTCTGAAGGGCCGAAGAGGCCGCTTGCCCTCCAAACCTAAAAGCCCCCAGGAGCCCACTCCTGCCCCCCCACCGGTCAGCCTCCTCAGCGCGCTGGTCAGGGCCCATGTGGACTCCAACCCCTCCATGTCCGCCCTGGACTACTCCAGAGTGAGTTCAAGTTTTACCTCCTTTCAGAAAGCTGTTTTTTGAGAGAACAGAGTCTCAGATTTAGTGTGTGAATTCATATCTGCTGCTTGTCTGGTGGTGCAGCCGAAAGTGCTTTGCATTTTTCTGTCTTGCCTGGTATTAAGAGTTAGACCTGGCAATATGCTTCATGATAAACTTTAAATATGTTAAGAGGCAACATATTTTTACTCCCTAAATTGCTTTCGAAACAGAGGGCCTCAATAAAATACAGACAGGAGTTAAATGGAAAGAGGGAGAAAAAAATGCATTCCCCCCTCCTAGAAATGGGCTTTGCAATTTCACGGGTGATATATTTTAGAGGAGCTCATTAAGGCCGTGTTTAAATTAAATATCCCAGTTCCACGCCAGCCCTGACTACCAGCTGAGCGGAGACAACACGCAGCACATCCAGCAGTTCTACGACCTCCTGACGGGCTCCATGGACATCATCCGGGCCTGGGCCCAGAAAATTCCTGGCTTTACGGACCTCCCCAAACAAGACCAGGACCTCCTGTTTGAGTCTGCATTCCTGGAGCTTTTTGTCTTGCGCCTGGCCTACAGGTAGGACCAACTCTGATCTCTCTTCCAGCTCTGCTGTTTTCCCCTAAACTGGCCATAAATAAACAGCAGCTCACTGGTGTTACCATTCACACCTCTTACTCTTTTGAAAGTGTTTTTATTACATTTCACTTTGTTTGGACTTCATTCAGTTTATGGTCATTTCAGTCACACATTTACATCACCTACATCTTTCATTCCCAACACAGATATAAGATGGCTTGAATGATCAAATAATTGTCTTCACCTTCTTCATGTCTTTGATTTTATTTTCCAGCCCTCTTTCTGTTATTTAAATATATAGCAAGGGTAAAAAACTGCCTGCATATTAAACTGGATGCATGCAATCTAAGCCAGTCCTTTTAACTGCTGCTTTGCTTCCTCACTCTAATGCTGACCTAAATCGCAGGTCCAACCCGATGGAAGGGAAGCTGATTTTCTGCAATGGCGTGGTGCTGCACAGGTTACAGTGTGTGCGTGGCTTCGGCGAATGGATCGACTCCATCGTGGAGTTTTCCTCCAACCTGCAGAGCCTGAACATAGACATCTCGGCCTTCTCCTGCATTGCAGCCCTCGCCATGGTCACAGGTATGGACAGGAGGGGTTTACACAGTCATGATGCACCCAAGCCTCAGATCCAGCTCTTTGTTTGTGTTATTGGGGAAAAAGGATTAGAAATCATTTACTTGTATGCCTTTTGTGAAAATGTAATTACCTCTCTTTAAAGATGTAGTGCTAGATTTCACAGTGTTGCTTACATAGCATCGTTTGTGCTTGGGTTCACTTACTCAGTAGTTTATCACTCAAACCCACACACACACACACACACACACACACACACACACATACATGCACACACACACACACACACACACACACACACACCCACACACACACACACACACACACACACACACACACACACACACACACACACACACACACACACACCTTTCATAGTACTTTCATTCATCATCTTTCACCAATTAATAATTGTTGTTTTGCTTAATTGCTAATTGCTTAAGCTTTTTAATTTTTTCCCAACAAATTAAAACGTTTTCATGGTGGTGATATCTGGACCTTGTGCCTTACATTCTTTTCTCTTTTCTGCAGAGAGACACGGGCTGAAAGAGCCCAAGAAAGTGGAGGAGCTCCAGACTAAGATCGTGAACTGTCTAAAGGACCAGCTGACCTTCCCCGGGGGAGGAGGAGGAGGCGGGGGTGGTCCTGCCCGTCCTGCCCCCCTGTCCCGCCTGCTGGGGAAACTGCCCGAGCTGCGCTCGCTCTGCACTCAGGGTCTGCAGCGCATCTTCTACCTGAAGCTGGAGGACCTCGTCCCGCCGCCCGCAATAATAGACAAACTGTTCCTGGACACGCTGCCCTTCTAGAGGCTTTCACAGCGACCTCACACCACTGACTGCTTCTTCCACAGACTCCTCAAAACTCCTCCTTTCCTTTGCTTTTTTCGATTTCCTTTGCTTTCTTTTGTTGTTTCTTTCTTTCTTTCGTGAGGTGATTATTATTTCTAAAGTTGACACCAACCTGTTCGGATTCATCAAACCAAACCAAACGAAGAGAAATAGTGATGCTTTTTTTTTTTTGTAATTTTATTTTTTACAAATTTTATTATTATTATTATTATTTAATGACATTTAATTTATTTTGTTTCAAATTTAACTCCCAAATTTCAGACATATAAATAAACGACCCGCGGGGGAAACGGCACTAACTAGTGCTTAATTTTACTTCGAAAAAACGAGGAACAAAAACACCCTCCAAACGGACCTTCAAAAAAAGAAAAAACGAAAAAAGCAAGAAAGAAAACTCCCTGCAAATCACCAGTCAAATGTAATATAAACCATTTATAAATATATATGCGATAGATTTATTCGCGTAATTTTTAAGTGTACAAAGAGGAAAAAAGTTGTTTTTTTCTTTCTTTCTTTTCTAACTTGTGCCTGTGTGTTTCTGTCAGGATCAAGAGGAGAAAAAATAAAGAATAAAAAAACGCTCTTAAAGAAAAAAGCAGGCATGTTTGTAGAGGACTATAGGCCCTTTGCTATGGAGGTGATGTCTATATAATCCAGCATTATTCTTCTTAATCCGGACACTATGTAGTCTGATAGATTTTATAACGATTCGTAGTACTGGGAGCAACTTTTCTGTATGGCACATGTGGAGAAAAAAAGATGAAAAAGAGAGTATTTAATCTGTATAGGTGGAGGAAAAGGGACTCATAGTGTTTGTAAAGCTGTCAGACATTCCTTGTTTGTATGTGTCGTATGTATTGTTGCTGTTTTAATATAAAAACGTTTCTATATTTATTATTATGACCATGATTACATGTTTTCTTTTGTTGAAGCTAAGAGCTGGGTGCAGTCGGGATGTTTCACAAAGCATTTCAGCCTCGTCCTCCTTGTTTCTTCTTTCATTTCTGTCTAAGACGCACCAGCAGCTGCTTTTCTTTCGCATCCTTATTGGAAAAATGTCCGCCTTAGATTTATATATATATATATATATATATATATATATATATATATATATATATATATATATATATATATATATATATATATATATATATATATATATACGCCTATATTTGTGAGCAAACATCACTGCCCCTCTTTTTCTATGGTGTAACTGCTGAGCTTTGATTGAGTTCCGAAAGCAATCCGGAATAAAAGTCCATCAGAAAGAAATATTTATTGTTTTACAAAATAAAAGGTTGAAAGAGAACAGATTAATATTATTATTATTATTATTTCGATTATTGTGTCTTTTACAGGCATTTTCTGTCGACCAAATTACAGTACATACAGAGGCAGGGAAGAACTAACCATAAATAATATCGAAGATAAAAAATAATACTGAAATTGAATTAGTGATGAACTACTAACTGACCTTCAAATCAAATCCAATCGCAAAAATATTCGGTCGTTTTGTAATTTTATTTAAGGTCACGTTCGTCTCAGATTAGCCGTTAACACTTTTAATTGTTAAATGCTGTTCGTTTAATCTGTGGACATCATCAATAATAATAATAATAATGATAATAATAATAATAATAATAATATAATTCATTTACGTCTTGAAATTAGGTATTTTAGACTTTGATTTAATCTTATTTTGTTCAGAGATGTGTCTGCGTTACAAAAAAAGACTAACAAAATTAGAGAGTAAAAATATAGACTTTTTAACAAAAATATAAATAAACAGGCGAACCGTATAGTTATTGCAACATTATTCTTCCTTTGTGCGTGGTTTATTTTTACTGATCGGGTATAAAATTGCTGCGCCTTGGCAAAATACTTTGCTTTTAAAATAACCTGAGTAAAAGAATAATCCCATGTTTATCACAGCTCAGAAAACCCCTCTGATTCCCACAGAAGCGCCGTTTAGATCGGTTTATTCCGAGTTCACTGCAAACAGCAGATGAGGAGGTTCGCACTCATTTTTATTTTTCCATTTAGATCATCAGTCGGAAGATATTCCATCAAAAAGGCAACCATGTGTTCATAGACAGAAAACAGACACACCTTGAAGTATTTCAATAAAAATTAAATACTGTTATTTTTCCAACATCTTTTTGTTTTGGATTTGAAACTGAACGATGTTTCCCTCCTTCCTCCTTCGAATAAACTGATTTATGAAAATAAATAAATCACATTCAAATTCAATAATCATCGACCCTCACAATTCCAGCTTCCAGCTTTCTTCTGCTTTCTTCTGCTTTTCTTCAGACTGATCCTTTACTCCCAGCAGCTGGTCGCTCAGCTGAGGCCAAGCCGTCTGCAGTGGGAGAAGTGGGAGATCTGCTTCACTCAACTTTCTGCTTTTCTTGGTTTTTTTTTTCAGAAGTCTGGAATGTTATTTTATAAAGGCAGACCAAAAGGCGCGCGTGCGTATCTGTTTTACTTTATTGGTTTGAAATAAAGGAATTTTAAATGAAAGCAATTTAAACACATTTCTGCTCTAAACCGACCCCACTGCTCTCCAGCTCGCCGCGCGCTCCGATCGCCGACGGGCGCGCGCAGCGGCGGCTGGTAAAGGCGAGACTGGAGGCGCGCGCTCGCCTGAACTGAGGAGCGACGCCAACAACAAAGGAGCCTCGCCGCGTTCTGAAACCACGAGCCAGCGTTCTAGAACTGCTGCGTGTTCCAGAACAGATTTGTGTTCTACAACTAACGATCGTCCTAGAACTGCTGCATGTTCCACAACAGACGAGTGTTCTTGCTGTAGAATAGCTTTGTGTTTAACAACAGACGAGTGTTCTAGACCAACTGTGTGTTCTACAACAGACGTGTTCTGCCGCAGTTCCATGTTCTACATCTCACCGGTGTTCTAGAGCAGCCATATGTGTTGTAAAACAAACGAGTGTTCTGGAGCAGCTGTGCATTCCACAACAGTTTGGTGTTCTATAACACACCAGTGTTCTGGAGCAGCTGTATGTGTTCTAAAACAGATGGCTGTTCTAGAGCACCAACGTTTTCTGGACTTCAATGTTCTAAAGTTGGTGCTTTTTCATGAACAAGGGAGTGTTAGTAAGCATGTCTGCGTTCTCAAAATATTGAGTGTTTTATGCAGCTCTGTGTTCTAGATCCGTCGAGTGTTCTAAAGCAGCTATGTGTTCTAAGACAGACTAATGTTCTAGTAGGCTATGCTTTTTACAACAATTGTGTGTTGGGAAACAGGTGTGTGTTGTAATAGCATTTAGTTTTCTAAAGCAGCTGTTCTAGAGCAGAGGTGCTCAGTGCTCCTAAAGCAGTTCTGTGCTATAGAGGAGTGTTCTAAAGTAGCTGCGGGCTCAAAAGCAGGTGAATGTTTTAAGGCAGGTAAGTGTTCTAGAGCGGTTGTGTGTTCTACAACGAGGAAGTGTTCTGTTCAATTGAATATTCTGAAGCAACTATATTTTCTAGAATAGGGAAGTATCCTACAGCATGTCTGTGTTCTAGAACAGCCATGTGTTCTAAAGCACCACCTTATAAGAGAACAAGCTATTGTTCTAAGGCAGATGTATTATAATGGATTTGAATGTTCCAAAGTAAATAAGCGCTCTAGAATAGACGAGTGATGTAAACCAGATGTGTGTGTTCTAGAACAGGCAAGTGTCTTCAACAGGAGAGAGTTCTAAAGCACTTTTTATATAGCAGCTGACTGTTCTAAAACAACTGCATGTTCTAGAGGAGGTGTCTTCTGGTAACAGCGAGACATGTTCTTAGGGAAGGATCTAAAACAGCTACATGCATGTTCTGAAGCATTGTGATTTGTTTTGCAGCAGATTCAGGGATAGATTTAAGAACCACTATCCTAAAGTGGAGTTGTTCTAAAGCAGGCACACGTTCTAAAGCAGTGGAGTGTTCTAAAGCAGGCACACGTTCTAAAGCAGTGGAGTGTTCTGAAGAAGGTGTTCTAAAGCAAGTAAATGCTGAGTGTTCTAATACATCTAAATGTTCCAAGGCAGCTGAATGTTCTAAAGCAGCTACATGTTATAAAGCAGGAACATGTTCTAAAGCAGGTGATGTAAAGCAGGTAAATGTTCTAAAGAAAGTGAATGTTCTAAAGCACCTGTTCTAAAGCAGGTAAATGTTCTTTAGCAGGCGAACGTTCTAAAGCAGTCGAGTTTCCGAAAGCAGGTGATCTGTAGAAGCTGACTTCAAAGGTAAAGAAGATAAAGTGGATTTAACTGAAGTGCTGGATTTTAAAGCCCAAGGGCGCGTGTTCTACTGTACGCGTTCTAGGAAGGCTCTCGAGGAAAGCACGCCTGTTCACAGTCAAAAACGACTCTTCTCGCGAGCGCAGGAGTCGTTACCTCCGCCCAGATACCTGCGAACCAATTCTTAACACAAGTAACCGATGAAAGGAAGTTTTCATGTTTCCATCTCTCTCTCTCTCTCTCTCTCTCTCTCTCTCTCTCTCTCTCTCTTCTTCTCTCTCTCTCTCTCTCTCATTTCTTACGATGACAGATCTTGCAGAGATCTCTGCATTCCTCATTCATCCCTAGGAATATTTTCAGTTGTAGTCAGCAATTGTGCAGTTTAAAATTATGCAAAGTCCTCAGTTTAAAACGGAATTCACCAAAATTGCCATGTAATCAGGTTGTTTTGATATGATGTGCTGAATAGTAGACA
This sequence comes from Hepsetus odoe, assembly GCA_017165825.1. Lineage (NCBI taxonomy): Eukaryota > Metazoa > Chordata > Actinopteri > Characiformes > Hepsetidae > Hepsetus > Hepsetus odoe. The sequence continues at coordinate 7,507,192 of CM029369.1, forward strand.
AAGAATGATTACAGCGGTGGTTTTAGGAACCAGTGGTCACAATGTCTCCTATGTGGCTGCAAATATAGTCATTTTATTTACCCTCCAAAATAAACAACAGCACAAAGTTATTTTTTTAATGTAGTGTTTATAATAGGAAAAGAGTTTTCCTTGCATAAGGTTTAACCCTTCCTATAGCCCTCAGCCATTGATTTATTCCTTTATTTGTTTGTTTATGTGTATTTAAAGTCAAAGTCTTATCTCCAATCTAATGCAATGTTTTTTCTCACAGCCAGCATGTGTTTCAGTAGTTATTTCATGTAATATCTTAATGTGCAAGGACATTAAATGTTTTGAGCATCAGGTTCCTATCACTGCTGCTGTAAACAATTGAGGATTCTCTATAAAAATGGGTTATAGCAAAATAAGTCCATTAAGTTCAATTCAATTTACAGCACTCTTTTGTTCCTACATGATAGAAAGCGATGTAAAATTAAAGACATGGTGTCAATAAAGTTATGAGAACAGCTTATAGCCAGCAGTTGTATATAACTACTGGTCTAGTTTATCACATATTCACTTCAAACCATGTTGTGCTGCTAAGTAATCTCAGATTTTTCTGATGTGGTTTACACTGCGATCTATTGAAATGTGTAATTGAGTAAATGAATAAAAACAGAGGTTGAATTTTCTTCCAATTTTTCCATTTAATACATAATAACTGAAACATTACTTTCTGTTTGAGCACATGCGACATGTAGTGTTTAAGTGTGGCCTTGCTTTTTGTCATAATGGTTTTTAATTGTACTTAAGCAAAGGCCTGCTATTGGCTAAGAGCTGTCTCTCACTATTCTCATCAGACTGACCCAGATAGAGCTGAAGGCCTTCTTAACTGCAGGGTTACATCTATTCTCCCTGCTCACCACAAATTCACACCACGTCTCTCTCTCAACTCTCATCAGCCCTGGCACGGCTGCTCTTTTCACAAAAAAAAACTTCACACGAGGCAAAGAATTGTCTGAATAACTAGATCTTTGTTATGCAAAAGGAAAAGAGACTAATTCCAAGTCAAATTAAGATTACGCTCAAAAGCGGTTTGCTGACATTTAGCAGATCTGTTCGAGAGGGATGCTGTGCGGTGTCACAAGTTCGTTCCATGTTGACTGAAGTAATCGTTTGGGGTTGGTGAAAGCCTATTCTCCACACATTGAAAAAAAAAAAAGGTTAGAGGATGGGATGCATGTAGACATGGCAAGGCACGCTCCGGTTACACATGTTTAGAGATTTTTATAGTCAGGTCGCATTGGCTGAGACAAGTTTGCAGTCAGGAAATGTAGCTGACACTGAGTCTTTAACATTCACTCCCTCTGACAGATTATGGAGTGAACTAAAGGAAGCTCTCTCATCCACTGTGCGCATGCGTACTGCTGCAGATGCTGCTAGTGCAAAGAGCGAGGTGATGCTGGAGGCACAAAATAACACACTCAGCCTTCGTTCAGTGCTCGAGCAGATCTCACATCCACTCTTTCCTAAGTGCTTGGGAGCAGCTAGCTGAGAGGTGCTAAATTATAACGCAGTAACCCACTTTAAGAGCCAGAGAGAGGCCTAAACCACTGTCATTAAAACGGTACGATGTGTCCTGTGCAGGTCCCTGGTGACCCCCGAGGCTGAGGTCACCCCCAGAGTGACATGCAGTACTGCTTAAAATGGCATTATTCAGAGAAAAATGTATAAATTCAGAACAGAGAAAAGTTCAGGTACACGATGCATTAGAAGTTTTATTACAAAAGAACTTTTTTTCAGATTTAAGATAAATGGCATGGCTCTAGGAGGCCGATCAAAATGGACTGGTTTCACTGTCGGAGCATCATTAGAAGCTGTAAGCACACTGTAAACACACTCCTTTGAAACAGATGCTGTTTGTTGGTTGAACACTCTGCTCGGCTTATAGGCAGCTGCTTTGCAGGATGCTGCTGAATGAGGATGGATGCATCATGCCAGCAGTCAGTGCACACGAATGGCCTTCTTTCAGTGGCTCTCATGGGGTGTTTCATTTTGCTTGCCTTAACTCAGTATGTCCATTTCTAACAACGAGGCCAATCAATGTCTTGCCAATGGATCAGAAATAATTTTTGTTGTTCATAAATACTTCTACAGGCCAAGAGGTCACTGGTTCAAATCCCACTTCCAGCACTACCGCCACTGGGTTCCTGAGCAAAAACCCTTAAGCCTGAGTTGCTCCAGGAAGAACTGTCCCCGAGTTAGGAAATGGAAGTTGCTTTAGATAAGAGTGCCAGCTAAAAGGCTGTGAATAGTAATAGTAGCAGGTGATTGTTATAATTATTGCACTATCTGTGAAAGGCTTTAAGGAATGAATATGGGCAGAGGATCTCGAGTTTGTGATGCATGAGAAAATTATTAAAATGCTTGAAAACAATGTTTTGGTGGTGGTGGTTTAGTGGTCTGATACTTGGCTATGGCCTAAGAGGTCCCAGGTTTGGAAACATTAATGACCAAAACAAGATCATGGTCTGTTCACAATGGGTACAGTAACAAACTGATGAGTCAAATATGTGTCCAGTCCCATTTCACTATTCTGATCACCCATATACACGTGCAGCTATATGCAGCACCTGGAGAGCAGTCATGGGGACCGTACCTTGCTCAAAGTTACCTTTTAGGCTACAAATCCATGACCTTCAGACCTTGGGGTCTAGTCCCTAAACACTAGACCACTGCTGCTACTTAGTAAAAGCAATCCATCATAATACACTGACATTAAGCATATGTATTTGATTTAAAACATTAATTACATAGCTTACACTGTAGGCTTATGAGTTTCACTTTGTGTGTGTTGGATGTATGTGAGTATGGCTGGCTGCATGTGTGTGACTAAAAAAAGCAGGCGATGGGGAGTATGACGATGAGGAAGAACTTGCTCATGCACCTTGCATGTCCTGGTTCCTATTTATGGTGCAGCTCAGTCTTTTATCACGTTAGGTGAGTGTAAATCATTAAAGTGGGTCAGAGTTTGGGCTCTGAGGAGCAGAACTCTGTGTCTGCATGAAAGAGGAGGTATGTCTCTACACTTAGATAATACTAGCTGACCACAAACCTGCATTTACAGTTTACCTGCAGAAGAAAACACTTTATACTACAGATTTTATTTAATTTTATACAAAGTGTGTGTATGTATATATATATATATATATATATATATATATATATATATATATATATACATATGAATTGGGATTGTTGAGTGAAGAATATACATTTTTACATATAATCTATTAAAATAATATTAAATATATTAAAAATAAAAATCCCTTATCATTTGAAGGAAGTCCCAGAATTTCATTTTTTTTATTAGGGTACACTAATGAAAACTATATAAAACTATCACAAACCTAGAAATGTAATTGTTTTAAACAAAATATCTCTTTTGGAAATTATACACCTTGAATCAGACACTGTTGTTCTTGCTGTTTTTTTTTTTTACACTTTTATTATATTGTAACATGTTTTTTAGTATATTTTTTATAGACCATTTGTAATATTCTAACATTTTACAATCTAGCCAATAAAGAAGGCAGCCATGGGAGTTTTTCAGGTACATGAGTACAGCACTCATTAGAGAAAATCAGAGGACAGGGTTAATTGTAAGTTCATTTATGACTTGAGCGCAGAAGAAGTTTTCTGAAGTTCCCATCATCACAATCAAACAGCATCAAACTAATTCTTCCTAATGAGGAAATATTCCTATAAGACAATGCCCTCCCCCTCTGCCTCCGGCTCAGATCTGACTCTATCCTTCATAGCACTAAACAGACAATCAATCCAGCAGCCATGTATGGAGAATGAAGGGGAGCGACAGGCTGTGAATGATGGCACGGCATGTGGAAATCAAACTGCGCTGTCCTCCCCTGCCTCCGACGGCCATTAGCAGCAGGGACAGCTCCAGTGCAGAGAGCTAATCATTTCACCATCTCCCCCGTAAAGAGATTGACTGGGCCAGAGGAATCAGTCACCACTGCTCATAAATATTTACTTCATAACGCCAACACTGGCTCACCCTTTTGCTCGCCATTGATTCCTGATGGATGTTGTCAAATTATTATTTCAAGAGTGGTCAGCAACATCGCACTGTGCAATCCATTAATGCACTCAGACACACACACACACACACACACACACACACAAAACAAGGTTCAGACTGTGGGCTGAAAATACAGCAGGCAGGATTCTCTTGCTGTTAAAGTGAAGGTGGCAGAAAGGGTTCTTGTAAGTGACATCATCCACTGAAAAGTTCTTCAGGGAGGGAGATTAAATTGAATTTAAAGTGAAGCGCAGTCAGACATTATAATAAATCATTAATCATAAGCTAAACTTACTGTAAAAGTAGTGCAATTGAAAGACTTTGCAGTGCCAATTGAAAGACTTTGTAACTTCTGTGGGTAACATTTATATTTACCTTGGCATTACATTAGCTCAAATCACTCTAGCTGTATAAGAATGATTAAGTGGCACAGTGGCGCAATAAGAAGGTTCTGCGATTCCCAGCTGGGACGTCTGGGTCATCAGTGTGCAGTTTGCATGTTCTCCCGTATCTGCGTGGGTTTCCTCTGAGTACACCAGTTTCCTCCCGCTGTCCAAAGATATGCATGTCAGGTGGATTGGAGGTGTCCAGGTGTTGTGTCCAGGATGATTCCCTGTCAGAGCTGGGATAGACTCCAGCACCCACATGACCCTAATCGAGACAAGCAGCTCAGAAGATGAGTGCAACTGGGTGAGAGAGTGCAATTAATAAAGTGCTACAATCATTGTAATTTGCTGTGTTAAACTCAGCTTTGGATTGAATATGTTAGGGTAGGAATCCCTTAGTACAATCATTTTCCAACATTATGTCAAACACTTTTTAATCCTTTAAGACAAATATACTTTGTAATTTAACTAAATTTATTTTATGAGAAGTGGTAGAGGAGCAGGTGTCTGTAAACGTTTAAACATTCTCAGTATGAGGTTATTACAAGACTCCATTTTTCCCACACGAGTAACTTTATGGATTACTAATTGATCCATTTTCCTGTGTAGATTAAAGGACGGGAAAACTCTCCAGTGTGTGACTTCGGATGTTCATTTCAGATGAATTAGTTCCATTAGTTCACAGTACGATGAAGAATTTTATCTTTATCAAACAGTGCTATTCGCATGTGAAACAGGTTTGAAGGAGAGCAGAACTGGGTTTCTAGTCTAAACATTTTCATTTTGCTCTTTGACCTTATTGACAAATCTAAAGAGGGCTTTCCATCCAGATGACATGCAGAAAAGCTTAACGCTTCCCAGAGCAGGAGCACTTCCGATTCAATTAGCTTTAATGAACCTTTTCCTCATTGCTGAGTGAAGCAGAGGAACAGCTGGGAGAGCCTGCCAAGAGAGAGTGAGAGAGAGAGAGGGAGAGATGGGAGAGAGAGAGAGAGAGAGAGAGAGAGACAGAGAGAGAGAGAGAGAGAGAGAGAGAGAGAGAGAGAGAGCTGGTTTTAGTGTGGTTGGATAGCCAAGATAAAGAGGCAGTGGGTTGTGTAGCTTTTCATTGATGCGTTAGAAGTTGTGAGGCAAACCTTCGTGGAATACACTGATGCAAACATTAATATGACATTAATATTATTACATATTATTGACACACACACACACAAGCTTGCATGCACACACATTTTTACATTTCATAAAAATTCCTCAAACAATTTCAGTGCAGCTGTATCAACACACATGTTTTGATACTGGGACAATGAAGATGCAAAGATGTGTGTGTGTATGTGTGTGTGTGTGTGTGTGTGTGTGTGTGTGTGTGTGTGTGTGTGTATGTGTGTGTGCCAGCACCCAGTCTGATGCCACCAATTCAAATGTCACTGTGATCAAGTTCCAGTTCAGTCAGCATCAGTATGAACTTACACTCAACCTGCCATACAGTCTTATACACCCCTCCTGCGCCGCACTCCTCCCTCACACCGATACACTCGAGCAGGAATAATGTGTCCCTGTGCAGCAAATTGGGCAGGCTTTATGTCTCACACACTTCTGCCCCAAGCGAAACAGGGTCTGAAACTAAACACGCCTCATTTCTGCCTGATCATGTAAACATACTGTTTAATATATTCTTGCTCATAGACATTCATATGGATGTTTTTCCAAACCCCTCCACAAGGAAACCCAGTGTTTACTGTTCCCAATCAGTTACAGTTCATTTATCTAATTAGTCCTTCATTCATTTTGATCAGACACACTGCTGTCAGAAACATGCAATAGCTGATGTACACCAAACCTGTGGGCTTGTAACTTATTAAGGAAAAGGTTTATGTTTCATTGTGTTTGTGTTTAATTCTATTTATCCGTTCATTTATTCATTAAATTAGCCACTATACCTTACAAGGGTTACAAGAAGTGCAATCATAGGGTTGAACACTCTGAACAGACCACCAGTACATTGCAGGACAGACACAGAGACCAACACACTCACACACACTATATTTATTACAGTGTTTTAACTGTGTGTGTGTGTAAAGCTTGGTGTGACTTGTAAAAGTTTTTTGATAATGTATCAATTTTAAATTCAGTTTAAGGCAAATTTCTGATGCTCTTTGATCAACAATTATATGGAGCATGTTTTCTCTATTCCTTTTTGCATCTCTTTCCTTTCTTACTCCAACAAAGCCTAGGTGTGTGTAATGTGTGTGTTTGTGCCTGTGAAGTGCCACACTCAAACACAAGCCCTCTGGCCAATACAGAGGGTGGTAGGGGGTGATGGGGGTGGGATATTTCTCTGCTTTGACATGGCTGATTTTGAAAGTTCAAGCAGAAACCAATTTATAATGAGCAGCACAAAGCCCAGAGCCCCTCCTTCCACTCCGCACAGATAATAAAACACAGGAAAACAGGAGAAAAATGACAGAGAGAGAGAGAGAGAGAGGAGAGAGAGAGAGAGAGAGAGAGAGAGAGAGAGAGAGAGAGAGTGGGGGGGGGGAAGAGCAGTGCTTGTGGACTGAGGAAGGCTACCTAAACACTGTCTGAACAGACACCGTCAGATCCTCTGGACGGCCCTGTGTTTACTGCAGTTTCTGAGTAGCTTTCCTCAAATGACAATCACATTAAGTTGGAATTAAAGAGTAAAAGCGAGTGGTTTAATGTAAGCTTTCCCACTGCGGCTGCAGCCCTGCACACTAGAAAATCTTAAACCAGCTTGCTGTGAGCCACCTTACTGCTCTACTGCACTGTACTCCTTAAACACACTCTTTCAGATGGCAGGAGATTTTATGACACAGATGTTTATCACATACACACACACACACACACACACACACACACACACACACACACACACACACACACACACACACACACGCACGCGCACGTGCACGCACACGCACACACACACAGATAAGGATATGTAATTTAAACACCTTCAACACTGATTGTTTATAACTCCTGTGATGGACTGATGTGCAAGTTATTTCTTTGCCTTTTCTTCTATGTGCCCCAGGACAGCTTTCAGTTACTGAAAAAAATCTAAAATATATAAAGCTGAAATATATTTAAACAATAAAATATGAGATATTAGAAGGATTGTCCAGTTTCAGATATGCTTTAGTACGCAATTAAAACTTGCTGCCCCACCCAGAGCACATGCTTTTCTTAACAAAACTGGCAGTTCTAATAACCTTGTGCTTTTTATGTTTTGAGATGTTGTCATACAAATGTCCATCACAAAATATGCCACAGTAACTCAAATAGTATAATGTAAAATGTTGAACCAAGAAATATTAGAATCATATATTTTTCCCTTGTTCCATCAGAAAGGTCATTGTACAATAACTTTCTTTTTTAAGTAAGAAGCAAAGCTTTAGGGAAAAAATGGGGAATTTTCGAAGCATCTGCTTCATTTAGAAATTTACTGAAGTGAAATCTATAAACCTATCTATCTAATAGGCTGAGAAGTGACCATTAAAAGCAGTGAGGATGTGTGTTTGTGTGTGTGTGTGTGTGTGTATACGTGCCTGTCTGTCTGTGTGTGTGTCTACAGCAGTGAGAGGGGGGCTTAACTGGGCTTTGTCACCTCAGAGAAAGAGATTAAGAGCAGACGCATGTCAAACCCCAGACCAACCCAGCGCAATAAAACACCTGCCACCTCCGCACACAACATGCTTAACACACACACACACACACACACACACACACACACACACACACACACACACACACATGCACACAAACACACCAAACCAGGCCGCCAAGACTTAACACAGCAGAATTCAAGTAAGCAGCTGAGCCATCTGCACTTAACACAGCAGCACCCAGAAACAGAAGAGGTCCAGCGCACTGAGCACCACTTCAATAACATTACTACAGCTAAAAAGCAACAACTTGATGATGATGGTGATTATTAGGATTATTATTATAAGAAGAAAAGAAAAGAGATACCAATGGTACCAGTAGTTCTAGTAGATTTTGTTAGTGCTGTTGCATTTGCAGAAGTAATTATAGCAGTAATAGCTGTGGTAGCTGTGTTATCTATTTGAAGAAATTGTAGTATTATTATTAGTAGAAGTAGTTGCATCAGTAATACATGTAGTAGTAGTAATAATAGCAGTAGTATTAGTTGTAGTAGCAGTAGAAGTAGCAGAATTGTAGAAATAGTAAATAGGGTAGTAGCAGCAGTAATATTAGTTATCGTTGCTGTAGTGTAGGAATGATTATTTAAATTAATACATGTAGTAGTAATAGTAACAGAGGTAGTATTAGCAGTAGTAGTAGTGGTACTAATAAAAGTAGTGGTACAATGGTAGTAGTAGAAACAACGTGTTGTTAAAAGCAGTAGCTGTAGTTGCAGTAAATGGCAGTAGCAGATGCAGCTGGGTAGCAGCAGTAGCAGCAGTGAGGCAGTAACGTGTAGTAGAAACAATACACAGCAGCTGAAGCAGTAGTAGCAGCAGCAATAGCAGCAGAAACACAGCAAGCGTTGCTGTCGCAGTAGCAGCAAATCAGGGGTAACAGCAAGGCAGTAGCAGCAGTAGCAGTAGCAGTAGCAGTAGTAGTAGTTGTTTTAGTAGCAGTAGTAGTTGCAATGGCAATAGTAGTATACCAATACCACAGCAAAGTAGAGTAGTAGTAATAACAGAAGCAGCGTTATGGAGCAGTAGCAGTAAATGCAGAAGTAGCAGTAATGGCAGTATAGTACAGTAATAAAGTAAACATAGCTGTTAAGAAACAAAATTAGCAAATAGTAATCGCAAGAAACAGTAACAAATGCAGTTGTTGCTAACACATTAGCCATCGCCATTGCAATGGAGAAACTATTACCTAAAAGCAGCATTAATATCAACAGAGATGTTAGCATTAGCAGCAGCAGCAGCAGTAATAAAAGCAGTGTCACAACGGTAGCAGTAGAAAACAATAGCAGCAGTTATAGAAGCCAGTAGCAGTAATGGCACCAGTAGTAGAAACAACAGCATGGAAGCCAAGTTGTAACATAGCAGCAGTAGCAACGGCAGCAGTAGATGTAGCTGTAGCCAAATGGGTAGCAGTAGTAGCAGCAGTACGGCAGAAGCAGAAAACAACAGCAAGTGCTGTTGTTTGTATAATGGTGGTAGTAGCAGCAGTAGTAATAGTAGCAGTAGCAGCACAACAAGCGCAGTGCAGCAGCAATGGCAGCAGTGGCAATATGGTAATGGCAGCAGCAGTAATGATAGCAGTAGCAGCTGTGGTAGCATTAGCAAAAAGCAGTAGTGTTAGCCTTGCAGTAGCAGTAGCACAGCAATCAGCCGTAGCAGTAGCAGTGCAGCAGCAGCTGCAGCAATGGCAGCAGCAGTAGCAGCAACGGCAGCAGCAGCAGCAGCAGCAGCAGCAGTAACAGCAGCAGCAGCAGCAGCTGTAGCAGCAGCAGCAATGGTAGCATTGACAGCGGCAGAAGCAGCAGCAACAGCTGCAGCAATGGTGAAACAGGCAGCAGCAGCAGCAGCAGCAGCAGTAATGGCAGCAGTAGCAGCAGCAGCAGCTGCAGCAGCAGCAGCAGCAGCAGCAGCAGCAACGGCAGCAAGGCAGCAGCAGCAGCAGCAGCAGCAGCAGGCACTGGCAGGAGGGTGGTAGCTGTACACATTAGCAGCAGCAATGGGTAGCATTAGCAGCAGCAGCACGGCTGCAGCAGCAGCAATGGCAGCAGCAGCAGCGATGGCAGCAGCAGCAGCAACGGCAGCAGGCAGCCGCAGCAACGGCAGCAGCAGTAGCAGCAATGGCAGTGAGTGGCAGCAACGGTGCAGGTAGCAATGGCAGTAGTGGTAGTTGTGCATTACTATTAGTAGCAGCAATTGCAGTATCAGGGGCAGCATAGCAATGGCAGTAGCAGCAGCAGTAGCAATGGCAGTAGCAGTCAGGCAATGGCAGCAGCAGCTGCAGCAATGGCAGCAGTAGTAGCAGTAATGGCAGTAGTGCACAGCTGCAGTAATGGCAGTTATGCAGCGGCAGTAATGGTGCAGTAGCTGTAGCAATGGCAGCAGCAGCAATAGCAGTAGCAGCAGTAGCAGCTGCAGCAGCAATGGCAGCAGTGGCAGCTGCAGCAATGGTAGCAGCAGTGGCAGTAATGGTGGCAGTAGTAATAGTAGCAGTAGCAGTAGCAGTAATGGCAGGCAGCTGGGTAGTAATGGCAGCACAGTAGCAGGCAGCAATGGCAGGTGGCAGCCTGAAAGAGCAGCAGCAGCAGCAGCAAATTTCCAGAGCAGCAGCAGCAGCAGCAGCAGAACTAGCAGCAGTGCAGCTGCAGCACGGCAAGGCAGCAGCAGTAACGCAGTGGTGGCAGCTGCAGCAGTAGCAGGCAATGGCAGCAGCAGTATAGCAGTAGCAGCAATGGTACAGGTAGCCGTATCTGCAGTAGCAGCAGCAATGCAGTAGCAGTTGCAGTAATGCAAGGCAGTAGTGGCAGCAATGGCAGTGGCAGCCAGGTAACGGCAGCAGTAGCAGTAGTAGTACGGTAGTAGTGCTAGTTGTATTAGTAGTAGTAGTAGTAATGGTAGTAGAGGTATTTGTATTAGCAGTAGTAGCAGTAATGGTAGTGGTGATTGTAGTAATGTAGTAGTTGTAGAAATGGTAACAGTAGTAGTATGGAAGTAAATGGCAGCAGGTAGTAGTAGCAGCAGCAGCAGCAGCAGCGTCTGCATGCTGTTGCAGCGGCAGCAGCAGCAGCAGCAGCAGCAGCAGCAGCAGTAGCACCGCAGCTGTTGCTGGCAGCAGCAGCAGCAGCAGCAGCAGCAACGGCAGCAGCAGCAGCAGCACCTGCTGCTGCTGCTGCAGGCAGCAGCAGCAGCAGCAGCAGCAGCAGCAGGACCTGCTGGCCATGCTAAGGAGCAGCAGCAGCAGCAGTACCAGGCAGGCAGCAGCCTGCGGCTGCCAAGGGCAGCAGTCAGTGTTGCAGCAGCAGCAGCAGCAGCAAACTGTTGCTACAGCAGCAGCTAGCAGCAGCAGCAGCAGCAACCATGTTGCTGCTGCAGCAGCAGCAGCAGCAGCAGCAGCAGTACAGTAGTAGCAGTAGTAGTAGTAGCAGTAAGCGTTGGCAGTAGTAGCAGTAGTGGTAGTAGAGGCAGTGGCAGTAGTAGTAGTAGTAACAGTAGTAGAGGTAATAGTAGTGGCAACACACAAGGCAGAGTTTAGTTAGCTTTTAGTGAATTTATCTGATCAAAGTTTCCATCCATTTCACTAAATTCCTGAAAGTTGTAAGTTTTCTGGTGTGAATGCAGAGGCAGCTCTTACACCCCAAGCTCACCCTGTCTGGATGTTTCTGCTGTAGCAGTGAGTGCAGCAAACTGTTCCTGATCATCACCCAACAGTGTGCACTTTCCTTCATTGTCTTAAACTCCAGGGCGCCTCCGGCCTATGAAGTTTGTATGGATGTAGAATTCTATGAGTCAACTGGAAAAAAAAAAAAACAACTCTTAAACATTGTGTACAAAGTTCAAGGTTATAATTGTATATTAATTTAGATTCCTGCCTCACTGAACACACACACACACACGCACACACACACACACACACACACACACACACACACACACACACACACACACACACACACACACTCAGGCACCTTATTCGACTGCAATAAGATTTAACTTAAGGTCATTGTCCTATTTGGATCAAGCTCAATATGTTCCATACAAAACATACTAAAATATTTAGAGAACTATTTAGTTCTACTGCACACTTTCTCTCTGAAACAAATGAAATCTAAAAGGTGGAGAATGAAATCAATAAAATGTATATGACCGTGCAGGGTGTGTGGGGGCCATAGACTTGCCCTTCACACGGCCCCTGTCTGCCAAATGCAAAAAGCGCTGCTAATTTCCAGCTCATCTCTGATTGGCTGAGGCAGCATCAGCGTGGCATGGCACAGCTTGCACAGGTCAGTGACTGAGGCAGTGTAGCATGAAACAAACTAATAGACAGAGCCACACACGTCCCTGCACAGTCTATCTCTCCCCCTTTCCTTCTCCACCCCCCCCCCCTCTCTCTCACTCTTTCTTCAGAAAGAGACACATAACATCACTCCACTTTTTCCATTACATGACAAACTCAGACTTCCAGTGAAATATTAAGAAGAGAAGAGAAGAGAAGAAAGAGGAAGAGAAGAGAAGAGAAGAAACAAGAGTGGCAATGAGACAGAAAATGCTGGAATAAACAATGGAAAGAAATAATGAATGAAAGGTATGAAAGGAAAGGCGAGGGGAACGATGAAGGAAAAGGGCAATGGACAAAGAGAGAGAGAGAGAGAGAGAGAGAGAGAGAGAGAGAGAGAGAGAGAGAGAGAGAGAGAGAGAGAGAGAGAGAGAGAGAGAGAGATCATCCTGTGCTAAAAGGTGGAAAATAAGTCTGATTATATCCCAGAGCTGGAAGGCATAAGACAGACAGTCGTGAGTCATCTCAAAACTCAGGAGAAAGGAGGGAAAGACAAGAGGTCACAATTATATGGTGGGCGCTCCCCTGCCTGCCATGGCTAATGTATTCTGCTAGTTCCTGTACATGCCACATGGGGAAATTCTAATTAAAGGAAGGAGGGAAATTTGACACACGTGAAGCACCGATCAATATTTAGCACACGATAATCAGCCAATCCTGATGCCTTCTGACACAGTCACTGTGTGCTGTTCTTATACTCTATTATACAGAGAGAGAGAGAGAGAGAGAGAGAGAGGCCTGTTCGAAAAATACATCATGAATCAAGCACTCCTGTATTCTCTCTTTCATCTCCATTTACCCCTTCAATCCTTTGAGGGGAGGAGGAGGGGAAAGAGGGCAGGCCTCCCTGAAAGATGGGCCTTTGAGAAAGGCTGGAAATAATGACAGAAAAACAGAGGCCACAAAATAGACACCATGACACTCTTGTTAAAGAGATTTTACATGAGGGTTTATCTAAGGATTATAAGGTTCTCTTAATGTTCACACTCTAAGGGTTTAGTAAATAACCTCATTTCTTATCCTTTAAAAGCACTACATTGGATCAACAAAGTGTTGTCAAAAAGCAGCTTTACAGGATCCGGGTCTGAGCCCCAAGTGAGTAAGCCGAAGGTGACAGAGGCAAAACTCCCTAAACTGGAGGAAGAATCCTTGGGAAGAACCAAGACTCAACCCATCCTCCTCTGGTCGACACCGAACGCGAAATTGCATTTTCTAAATTCATAGATTTAGTGATGAATTCTGGTAAAGTATGAGTTGCTATAAAAGAGCTCCATTAGAGTCTGTAATTGGAAATTCAATTAATGAATAGTGGTAGTTCTGTTGGGTCTGTGGAGCTTTGTTAATCATAGTTTGTGGCAGCAGCTCATGCAGATGATCCAGTATTATGTAGCTGATCTGAAATTCAGGTGAGTGTGATGATGGTTGGTTCAATAGACATCTGAACCCAGCTATCAGATTTTGGAGGGGAATTTTGGAGGGGCTTTAGATGAGCTTGTTGCAGGTCCCCAGAAGATCATGTGATCCTGCGAGGAGAACACATCTGAAGCACAGGACCAACTACCAGAGATACATTTAGGTGTAAACAGTCAGTCATTTTTTGCCGCTTGTCCCAAGCGGGGTCACGGAGGGGGGGGGGGTGCTGGAGCCCATCCCAGCTCACACAGGGCAAAGGACAGGGGGACACACCCTGGACAGGTTGCCGGCCCATCGCAGGGATAGGTGTAAACAATATAAGTGAAAGTGACTATTTGACATTGTGAAGCACAGCACACAGTGAACCACAAGTAAGTACTACCCCTGGATTTAACCCATACACACCATGCAGCATGTCCAGCACGTGCGCATGTCCAGTGCTCGAGGAGATTTGTCAGGGATGGTACCTTACTCAAGGGTAGCTCAGAGCAACCTACTGGTTTGGGATTCGACCCTGGGGTCTAGTGCCTTACCACTAGGACACCGCTGCCTCACTGGTAAAGCAAGAAGCCAAGGGGGTGAGGGGGGTATTTGTGGCTTTATATATTTGCTGTATTTATGTATTTATGTAATTGCTGTGTTGAAAATAGTAATTGCTGTTCAATTTTAAATATCAATTTTATGTAGAACTAAAACATTTGCAGTTTTTTTTAATTCCATGATCATCAGTGTCTTGTACAACAGTGGTGTAGTGTGTTCTGCTGTAGCCTCACAGCAAGAAGATCCTGGTTTTGACCCCCAGCTGGGACAGCCCGGGTCCTTTTTGTGTAGGTTATGTATGTTCTTGTTGTGTCTGAATGGGTTTGCTCTGAGTGTCCAAGTTTCCTTTCACAGTCCAACGTCATGCATGTCAGGTGGACCAGAGGTGAAAGAACGGCTTCTTTATATGTTTGTCTGTGTGTCTGCGCTACGATGGACCAGGACAGGGTCCAGGGTGTTTCTCTGTCTTTGGCCCTGTGTGTGGGGATGGGCTCTACACACTTGCAATACACACAACCCTATTTAGGTTAAGCCCAACATATGGAGGAGTGGGATACATAAACAATATTATAATACATGTAATGTTATAAATTACTGTTTATATAAGGTCAATGCTAAAATAACAGAACAGGTCAAATTTTCTTGTGCTTAAAAAATCCTGCATAAACTTCTCCAAACCATCAAAATGTGATAAAAATACAGTTAAGTTCAAAAATGCTTTATAAATACTTAGACATCAGAAAATGTATTTTTTAGTGATTTTTAGATTTTTGTTTTGAGATTTTACAAGCTCTAAAGCTTCTATTCTGCTCTATATGTTTATGTATATACATATACAGTATAAACACACACAGACATACACACACACACACTTATATGTGTGTGTGTGTGTATATATATATGTATGTTTTATAATTATACTGTATACTATAAATGTATAGTACATAATTATAATTACATGAACTGTATGATTTAATTATGTAATTATTTGCATTTCTTTTTTTTTTGTAGAGGAAAGGAAGAACCACGGACCCGAAAAATTGCAAGATAAGAAATTTGTGGAATAATCCTGCGCATGCTGCAAAGTAGACAGACATACAGATGGACACCCAGTGCACTTGTATGGAACATAGTGAAATGTGAACATAAGGTTAAGTGGACAGAGAGAAGAGGGAATAACACTAATGCTGACCACAGCCTAGAGAGAGACAGAGTGAGAAAGAGAGGGAGGGGTGTGTATAGTGGGGGTAAGCATCATGTCCTGTGCCTCCCTCCATCATCAGTTGTCTCTGTGTTGGACTGTGTTGGACACACACACACACGCACACACACACACACACACAGACACGCACACACACACACACACACACACACACTCACACACCCTGGTACTCACTACCCCGATTCCTTCCAATTAAGACCCGTCCAACTGTGCTAGCCGTCGCACGAAGAGCAAGAGCCAGTGACACCCAACCATTCGTGATCTGTCTGTGCCATGACATAACGAAGGAATTTAAAAACCTCTCTAACATGCACATGTTCTCTCACACACATGAGAACAGGACAGTGTGCTGGAACGAGGCAGGAACTGATAAAGAGTGTGTGCTAAATGAGTGGCATTGGGGAAGGCATGTAGCTTTCCCTAATTACTCCCCCCAATCTATCTCCGTCAGGACCCTCTAGCTGTGATTTATCCCAACGCTGAAATCTCCTGGAATAATGCCCTTATTAAAGCCCCACTGACGGGGACCTGCAGCCCAGGACATGCAATGGGGGAAGAGGGTCAAGAATTAAAGCATCTATTTTAGTCAAAGGGGAAATTAATAGTTATTAGTCCCCCTAAACATGCATGCCTACCATACCATCAAAGGCCTAGGGAGATTCACAGTTCCACACAGAAGATGGGTTTCCTGTTATATTTATTACATTATATACTATTATATATTATATATTTTTTCAGATACTAAGGACGCATAGTGATCCATGTCTTTTCTAAACACTGATGTATATTATTTTATTATCTCAGCTGCTTACTCTGAGTAGGGTTGTGGCTGGTGCTGGAGCCTGTCCCATTGCACACAGGAAAACAAAGAAACACCCTGGCATGCCACCAGTCCATCGCAGTGAAGGAACACAGACCAACACACCTTACACACACTAACATCTATGGACAATTTTGCATCTCTACTGATGTTCATGCTTTTTAGACATAAACAAATGTCTAATTTTCTATTAAATTCACCTAACAACCCAACTACATCAGCCTTGAATTTTAATCTAAACCTCACTCTGGTGTCAAACCTAACCTGTGCTTAGCATTAAAGGGTAATGCTCTCAATTTAATCTCTTTGTTTAAGAATGTAAGCATCTATTACCTACTCTTACCATCCAAAAAGTGGAGCTAAATTTAGTGATATAAATTTGAAGATATTTAAGGTATTTTTGAAACCTGAGAGAGAGAGAGAGAGAGAGAGAGAGAGAGAGAGAGAGAGAGAGAGAGAGAGCAAGCAATGCTGCTATATGTCTCACTTTATCTGTAACCTGGACATTGTAACATATACAGGATAACCTACCACAAAGGCAGACCGGAGATGGATTGGACAGACAAACATAAAGCACATGCATTTGTTTCCCCTGAACAGTGCGGCTATTTTCCAAAGCCTTTAACTTGGTAACTAAATTCCTGCCTGCCAAATTCAATTTGTATCTTCTTTCACTGGGCCTCAATGTAATACGTACATTTTGATTCAATTTCATCCTAAAAATACATAAATATACATATTGTTTATTCAGTTACACAGAAAAAAAAAAAGAATTCTTTTAACTGCGGCCTGCCAAGTGCGTCGGGAAATAGCAAAATAGCTATTTAATCTAATCTAAGGAAACCATGGCGGTTGTTAATTCCATACGATTAAATAGCTCCACCATCGACAATGGCGTTCTCCTGCCCTTCCAGCCGCCATTTGTCCTCTTGCAAGGAAAACGAACATTTTATATTTCCTCAAATTGAATTTGCAAAGGTCAGAGTCTCTTAACAAATGGAGATAAATCAAAAATACTTTACCGTGTCTCTTCAAACTAAACATCCTCAGCGTTTGTGTAGAGGGATAAATAAGTATATCCTGGCAATATTCCTCAAATGATAAGAAATAATAGTAGACTATAATCAATCCTCAATCAGGCCTGTCACAATTATTATGTATTAACTTGACCCTGATTTTCTGGGCTGATCACGTGTGTGAAGTTAAAAAAGGCACAGATATTAGGAAAATAACACAAACATCAGCTGATGCACATCCGTACAGATGAGAGAGATCATTACAGATTCAAAGGATACAGACTAGCAGCAGCAAACTCTTGCCTGGTTAAAATACCATCCTTTGATGAACCTGTTCTCATCTCTGCCATATTGAAATTCACCCAACATGGTTTCAAAATGATCTTTTTCAGTGGAAATTATGATATTAGGGGTTTAATCATGTGCAACTTCCAAGTCGGCAACTCATGCTTAACATAATTCGAACAGCAAGTGAAGGCAGCATTAGATAAACACAAATATCTAAATCAGAATAGCAGTGTGATGATGTGTCAGCTACTGAAGACTTCACTAATGTGATGCCAACATTATCTGCATGTATGCTAGGAGAATTTATTTTTTTACTCTTACTGTCACTCTTACTGTCACTATGCATGTTTTCTTTACACATGATGGGAAAGTGTGTATACTCTTGCACAACAGTATAAAATACACAACTAAGTAAAGATAGCTCGGAAACAAAATTGCCCAATCTACAAGACTGACAGCTATAGGCTTGTATATTATAATAAACAAACAAACAAATTAATTAATTAATTAATTAAGAAAGAAAGAAAGAAAGAAAAAAGAAAGAAAGAGAAAGAAAGAAAGGCCAAGGCCTACAGTCTTCATGTTTATCATCACCATATTTTGCTCACATTTTCCTTAAAACGCTATTATATCAACAAGCCTCTTGAATCTGGGGAGACTTTTTAAAATGAAAGTTCGAGGATGTTAAGGATGTTACAGTGTGATAAAGTAACCTCCCTCAAGTGGGGTAAAATGTGTTTTTTTTTACCGATTCAGGTAAAACATGCTTTGTTTATGCTCTTGACAGGTACATCTTCTTTAAATGTCTGTTTTCGTGTGTTTCGTGTGTCATGTGTTCAATTCACAGAATTCACACTGGTAACAATAAATATTCATAAAACTTCTTTTGGCAAACAGCAAAATGAGAAAAAGAAAATAATCTCTAAAAAGAAAATAAAAAGTTTCACATTTCATATTTAACTTCATTTGTGTGTGTTGGCAACCACCTGTCAAGATGATCAAGGCTATTTAACACTGTGACAGAACAGAGACAGATGAGTGAGCAGAACGAGAGATATCATTGTCTCCATATCCCTCTTTTTTCACACACATACTCACTCTTATTTCACACACACACAGACACACACACTGTGGCTATGGCATTGGGGTGTTAAAAGGTGGCAATCTGAAGGGTCATCCCCTTTTTCGATATGAGTGGAGGGAAGTGAAGGGCTTCAGACACTCACTCCATCACCATTACAAAGAAACGAGGGAACACACTCACAGAACATTAGAGGAGTGACAAGAGCGATGGATCTCTGACGAAGGAGAGGAATCACCACACACATTCAGTGCCCATAAAAAAGAGCAAGAAAGAAAAAAGAGAAGGAGGAAGAGAAGAAGGAGAAGAAATAGAATGAAATTTTTATATATATATATATATATATATATAAACAAATGGCAAATGGAAACATATAATCTGCACAGATGATTATAATAATGATGATGATGATGATGATAATGATTATTATTATTATTATTATTAATATTAATAATAATAATAATAATAATAATAATAATAATAATAATAATAATAATAATAATAATAATAATAAATATATGCACATACACATAAATCTGTGTGTCCTGTTGCACAATGTCCACTGTATGGTGTCTGATCAAATTGTATGATGATGCTGACTGACTCTGGGTCGTCATCACACAGGCCTTCACACTACTGCTCTCCTCACACACACACACACGCACACATACACACACAGACAGACACACACACACACACATACACACACAGAAACATAAAGAGAAAATAAAGGGAGAGAGAGAGAGGGGAAAATTGATAGACAGAGACAGAAGAAAAGAGAAGGATGGCCTTTAAGGAAATAAACGAGAATAGCACTTCCTTCTGTCCTGAAGGAAGCCTTATAATTTGCAATAATGGCACGCCAATAGCAGAGCAGCTTCAGTGGAGAAATTACGGAGAGCGACGGTGTGCTCGTCTCCTCTTCACTGGCAGAAACAGATCCATTGTGGACAGAAGTCTTGTTTACTTGGTAAAATGGCATCAATTAGGAGCGGATGGTGGAATTAGCATATGCTCTTAATGCACTGGCCTCCCTTTCACAGCGGCGTGGAGTGCCTTCATCGGCAGGCAAGGGACATGTTCAGCGAAAAACGAGAAAAGGTCAGGTGTCTGCCGCATGCTGCCGATCAGATTTTTTTTCTTCTTCTTCTTCATCATCTTTTTTTTTTCTTTTTTTCACCAAACAGTAGTGCATCCTCTCACAGGTAACTGCCACATCCCTGTCTTGGAGACAGAACTAGATGTCTCAGTGTTTAGGAACAATTAGAGTCAAAAGAACTGACACTGCATGTCTCACCCTGAAATCTATTGCATTTTAAGAGAAACTGACCCCACAGCATGTTCTAATTTCACTTATCCTTTATAATTAAACCCCAAAAGGAGAAGCAAGTGAAGTCTTATTTACAAAGAGTATCCTGCTTTCAACATTAAAATGACAAATCACTTTGAACCCAGTGTTGAACATTCTCGCCAATGGGCCCAGATCCCACCTCCAGCACTACCACCACTGGGTTCCAGAGCAAAACCCTTAACCCCAAGTTGCTCCAGTGGGACTGTCCCTGTAGTTAGGAACTGTAAGTTGCTTTGGATAAGAGCGTCTGCTAAATGCCGTAAATGTAAATGTAAATCATGCACATTCTTCATAAAGTAGTTAATTATTGCATCCTGATATTACTTTCACAGTAGTCAGTGAATATGCTTTAAAGCATCAGATATCAAGCATTGTTTCTTGAATTTATGAATTTATGCTTTGGTTTATGCACCAAAAAACAGTAATACATCAGTCTTTTATTTCCTCTCCTCAGGAAATAATTGATAAATTCATTTTGTGGTGAGTGGTGAGTGAATGGACAATGTGAGCAGTGGGGGGCAACTTCAGCTCTGAGAAGCTATGACTGGGAGGAGCTTTCACCCACCCACCTACAACGGTAAATAGACTGTAGTGAGAGTATGAGGACTGCACACTTATTTTTAATTATTAACATTTAGCCAATGCACTGTGCACTTTATTGATGCTGCGTTATTCAGTGTTTATCGTAATACTGTGCTGCCCCAGTACTGGACTCACTGTTGCTGATGTTCACCTGGTACACCTTCTCCACCATATTCACCTTCACCTTCTCCACCATATTCACAAACATCACTGCCTCTGCTCTCTATTGTATGTTCTGTCTGCACCTGTATAGTCTTTAGTCTTATGTGGAAAAAAAAACAAAAAAAAACTTTAATCTGAAAGCTTCCGGCTTTCAATATTTATTTTCAAGCCCATTTAAAACTTTTGCAACTTTGTTCTTCATGTTTAAAATAGTACTAATGGTGCAATCCATCCCTGGACAGTTGTTAGTTGTGCCAGCATTGTAGTCACCATGGTTACCATACAAGAGACCCGAACATTTTTCTGTATGAAAAGCAGTGATGAGTGTTGGACTTATGACCTTTTACACTGGAAGGAGAGAGACAGAGATAGCAGAGAGATTTGTCACTTACAGTCTGAAAAGCCATTAAAACAGATTATTTTGCTTTAAAAACTAATGTATGTAATGTATGATCTTACTTCTTACTGAATTTAGAAAGCAGTCTGAGGTGAAACTCTACTTATAACTAAAGCATAAAAAGGTGAAGCTAAATTAACATGGATTACCTAGAAGGAAAAACCACTAAATTATTTTAGAACTGTGATTTAAAACCGAGATTTCTGCAGCTTAGTTTTCCCCTGTTGATCATATGGACCATTTACATCAAACTCTTTAAAAAAGGAATGATTTGAGCTCCATGATATGATGCTTTAAACATCACTGTGCAATAACTCTGGTAGTTATAGGATTAATAATAGAGCAACGGTTTGGACAGTGAGAGGTGTGTTTATACATCTGAGAGTTGCAAACCTACAATGGACTTCCTCAGAACAAAGAAGTACACAGATAAGAAATTAACAGGCAAATTAGTGCTGTGGTCAATACCTCCAGTGCCCTAGAAAGCTAATCAATCGCGGCGGTTAGCCAATTCATTTTAATTATTCATCACTTACCACCCACCAGCACGCCTGCTTATTTCCCCTTAAAATGCTATTTCATTGTTAGACTAGTGGTGTGTGTGTGTGTGTGTGTGTGGACCCTCAATATCTCTGCTCCTTCTGCAGGCCCTCAAATTGACTGGTCTTGCACAGTTGCAGCTAAAACTGAAAAAAAGAAGAAGAGAAGGAAAAAAAAAAAAAGAATCGTTGGTGTCAAGCCGCAGTTTACAAATATGACATCTCCTCTGTCGCGGCAGCAGATATGAAATATTGATTTATGTGCAGTAAAAGGTCTTATAAAAATGATCACATACACAAGAGGGATTAATGCGCGGAAGATCAATAGAAATTTCATTCTTGACGCTAGACTGTCACCTATGGTGAAATGCTAAAATAAAGAAATCAATATTATCTATGAAATGTCAAATTTATTATAATTATGAGGATGAGAGCTGGCCAAGTGGGTCCCAGGAGGTGTGGTGGTGGGATAGGTTACCCCCCCAACAAGCATCCCTCATGTCCCAACCTCACCGCCCGCCAATTTGCCAATTTGAGCTCAATGTCAGAGTACTGGGCCTGCTGCAGAACTGCTGGGGCAAATTCCTGGAGGAATATTTAAGTGGCAGAGAGGGGAATCTTTAGGTTGGGTATTTAACAGCTGCTCGTGGAGGAAGACAGCTCCTTGGCCTCTGGATGGAGACCTGTCTGTCCTCCAGCTGTCCGTCACAAGAAGACGATGTCACGTAGGGCATAAAGGACCGTGAACAGGCCGCAGAGCTAAATACACTCTTGCCTTCAACGCCTATTGATTTCACCTCCATTTCCAAAGAGAACGAGCCCCACCAGAGCGCTAACAATAGAGGATTTATTGTAATCCAGTTAACCCTTTCAGCTCTTGGTTTATTATTCTGTTTTTAATCCTAAACCTTATTATGCTGTAGCTAATACGAATGATTTGAAAACTATTATTAAACTGTACTTTTTTTGAGCGAGAAATTGAAAACGGGGTCATTAGAGTTTAAGGAGTTAATAAACATTATAAATGATTATAAATTCTCCCACTCATTTTCTCAACCATTTGTCCTGATTATGTCCTGGAGGGTATCCCAGCTCTCACAGGGTGAAAGGGGAAACAGCCTGGACAAGTCGCCAGTCCATCAGAGTGCAGAGACACAGATACAGTTGGTGGTGGCCTAGTGGTAGCACACTCACCTATGGACCAAGAGTCACAGGTTCAAATCCCCTTGCCAGCACTATCATCATTGAGTTCCTGATGTCCCTGATCTATTGTCAGTCAGCCAGAAAGTCATTTTCTGCCGCTTGTCCCAAGCGGGGTCGCGGGGGAGTGCTGGAGTCCATCCCAGCTCACACAGGGCGAGGACGGGGGACACACCCTGGACAGGTCGCCAGCCCATCGCAGGGAGGAGTGTGACGGGGACGGCACCTTGCTCAAGGGTACCTCAGGGCAACCTATTGGGAAGGGGTTCAAACCCCCGATCATGCGGCCAACGCCCTAACCACTAGACCACCGCTGCCCCCTAGACATCTACTGAAAGGGGTAAAACTTCATTTGCATGTTTGACTGTAGATGTTACTGTAAAATTTTCATTAATTCACCTCCAACTAAATATATGTAACTGAACCTTAATGGAATATTAAAGATCTAACCCTTAACCTAACCTTAACCTTAATCTTAACACAAAACTTAAATCTAAACCTGAAACTAACCCTAATGCTGTTGACAGTCCTCTGAGTTTATTAACAATGAAAGAGTTTTTGCTAGAGAACTGTTTTTTTTTTTGGCATTTTGCTTTTTCTGTTTATTTTTAAAAATTCATCACAAAAGTGATGTTCTTGTTCAAAGGTTTTTTTGACAGTGAAGGTTCATTGCCAGTGTGAGGATTATTCCCAGAACCCTTACATCATGTGGACGCTCCTTATAAACTGTTCTTTACACCCAAACAGCACAATTCATTGAATCAAATTCTGTTCTAAGGCTGGACTAAAGAAAGTCTAAAGAAATTTACAAAAAGGTGTACCCTGATGAAACTGGAGTCCACATGTTGAAGGTCATCAAATCAGAAGTGCATCTTGTGTTTATCTAAACTCTTCAAGACATTTCTGCTGCAGACGTCACTTGATTCTCTTTCTCTGTAGAATACACTCATTTAGGAGATTCCCAGCTCTCCATCTGTCTGCAAAAGAGAAGATACAGAAAGTCAATAAAAGGAACCTTCTAGAAATCTATCTTTATGGCTCACGCTTCCAACAACCAATGTCTACATTTTCCTGTATTTTGGGAAACATCAATGCAGGTCTACAGTTTTATTTCCAGGCAGCAGCTATTAAAAAAAACAAAAAGGACTGAGACTCAGCTGCATAATTCCTTTAACAACAGTGGAGCCATTACCAAATCAGCCTCTACACCTGAACATAGCCAATAAAACCAGCACAATAACCTCCCATTACACACACATGCACACACAAACACATATGACTGCAGGCTTTAGGGCCGTGGTAAAAGAACATTGTGAAAAGCGTGAAAATAGAGCAGAAACATGAGGCTTTTTTTCCTTGCGCCACAGCAGATACAATGTGAGCATCCTCACTCGCAGCTTATGAGACATGCGAGGCCTCTCACGCTCTTCTAAAGCTCAATCAGCGACAGACTGAGTCACAACTCTTATCTCAAACGTAGCGGCAAAAGCTATATAAATACCTCGCTCAATTTGAGCAGTTTAATGCCACACAGACAGTTAACAGGGAGAGGGAGCGAGAGAGAGGGAGGTGGGATTGGTGGGGGCAGTAATGGGACATCTTGTAGTTGCAATTCAAAGAGCACTAAAATCGAAGAGAGATCAGAACGTGGCAGATAGACGGCAGTTTATTCGGCTCCTCCAGGAGGCTTATAGAGCAGGGCAGATGAAAGAGGAGTTTAAGGGAGAATGGTGGAGGAGTGGAGCGGATGAGCGATAGGGCGAGAGGCGAGAGAGAAGGAGAGAGAGAAAGAGAGAATGAGTGGATAGCAGTGATGGTCAAGAAGGAAGCTGGCTCTTTAATAAGCCTGCAAAAAGATAACTTTAGTAGTGCTGCATCTTTAAGGTGCTGGAACTTGTCTGTGTGCTTGATTATCCCCGGCAGGTTTGATTAGCTGACACTGTTTTAGCTCAGACGTACTCAGCGATGAAAGACAGATGCTGAGCATCCTGCATCCAAGTTGATCAGTCATCCAGCATCCGTGTTCAGTGTGGCTGGTTGGTCGATGCCTCTAGGGCCTGAGATCTGAGCTCAGACTAAAATTCAATTCACCAAAACAAGTAAAGGTAGAAATGTACATATCTGTAACGCATGCTGAGCACACTGTCTAAGAAAAAAAAAACAAAACGTGTTGTCCAGTTCACATATTCTGAAGGAATCTGTAGTGGTTTTGTGCAGTTTCTGTGCATTTCCCACATGTTAGTGGTTTGCTCAAGGCTTCATGTTGACAACAACATCTGTCTTTTTTGTTTGTCCTCCTGTCCGAGATGTTTCTTTGCCTTTCACACCATGAGCACTAGTATAGGTCCCAGAATACTTTGTGTGTGTGTGTGTGTGTGTGTGTGTGTGTGGTGGGCATCAAGTTAACAAATTAACACGAAACCTACTACATATTATTACCTGGTATAAAATAAAAGTATTTATGCCAATACAGTTAGGTTATAATCATGAAATGAGGACACTGGTTTTGATTTTGTGAGATGTACTGGTCTTTTTTTGTCACACTGCTATCAAAGGATGGATTGTACTGGTTTCCTGGATAAATTAAGCTCAGTCCTGGACTGCAATGCATTCTGAAGAGTTCTTCTCCTCTGAAAACAGTTCAGGACCAGGCTTAAACCCTATCTGGGAAAGTGAGCCTTTAGAAAATAAATTGGTTTCCAGTGGAAGTGCTTTACTGTAATCTCAGAGCAGGAATATATTATTCCTCCTCTCCACACGGACCTCCATTCTCCTCACATTGCCGTCTCTCCATGTATTCCACTGAGGGTACCAGCGGATCTGCTGTTAAGGGCCATGGAGAGTTGTCAGCATGTTTGTATTGATTTGAATAGACTCTCTTTCAAACTGTGCAACAACACATCCAAACCTCCCGTTTTCAACAAGGACCAATATAAAAAATCATGAAAATGAATAAATAAATAGGTAGATAAATCATTTACAATAATATTTATTCAATAATAATGTATACAGTGTAGAATGAAACAGAGTGATGCTGTATTTATCACATTATTTTACATTCTTGATTTAGTCTCTGTCAAATTTGAATTCTTTTTTCTTTAAAGAGATTTAAGATGTTCTTTATGATTATTATAATTCGCTTTAGCAAAAATCCTCTACAAAAAATGTATTTCATGCATATTCTTCTGCATTTAGAGTCATTTCACACATAAACCTTCTAAAAAAAAAATAAAGAAAAACATGATTATAAACCTATTAATGCTATTACAGTTTTAAACAGTTATTAAGAATTGTGAAGAGTGACTTGTTAAGAGTGACTCAATTTAGGAAAGATAGGAAGAACAAGCAGCCCAAACATTAAAACCACATCAATTAAAACAAACCAAAAAATCTATTCATACCTTTATTAAAACCATTTACTCTTTATCTGGGTGACATTATATTCAACTCGCTCTAAAAAAAAAGGAAAGTATGATTTCAACATCATTGTCCCAAATGACTAGATTTTGGCCCACGTGTGTAAAGCACACGTTTCCCCTTTCGTCTTTCCTGCTCGAGGGACGTGTGTGTGTTTTAATGCCAACTGCTGTTTTTTATGCATTGCCACTTGGTTTCACCTAAGTCATCTCCGAGTCACCCGGCTCTGTCCAGCTGACCAGAGTCACCCCTACGTCCTGGTCCAGCCTCCTCCAGATTAGGGTCAGCGCCCCAGCCGGTCCGCCTCCTTCGCTTGCCTTTAAAGCTGGATGTGGCCCCTGGAGCGGTTGGCTTGGTTATGTGGGGTTCCTCTGATGAACCAAGTGTAGAAATACACTCCCAGTGCGCTTCCGTGAGCAGGTCAGGACAGGGTCAGTGCAAGGGTCATCCCAATCCTGCAGTATCCTTCCTTCTGTCCCAAACTTCAATGGCTGCCATTCCTCAGAGTAATCTACCTAAGAGCAGGGCCCATCCTCATGAGAGAGCCAGCGAAGACCATGGGCAGAGCTAGGGCCAGCTTTTACAAGGCACTAGGCTTACAGGTCCCATTACATACACATTCACTGGAGTTCAAACTAAACCCCTAAGAATATTTTAGGAGTTTAAAAGCTTAATATTTTTGAGGAACAAATAATCAAGATAGATCATGTTCTAGTTTTAAGCAGAATTGTTACACAAGTCTTGTTAAGGCCTTTTTTAAATGAATTTTGAACACAGTTTGAAAATGCAAAACAAATTCTGTTTCCATAGCGATCTCAGACTTTAAACCCTATATATGTACCATGAATCTCCATCTTGGAGGTCTTGTACATTCATGTAACAACATTGCTTTCAGGATAACTTAAGGTAGTCTCTTTAGGTCCATGTGTCATGATATGCTCAGACAGCTCATAAATATATTAAAAAGTAAATAAACTGATAAATTCTTCATTAACAAATTCCAAAGAGTCCAAAAAGATAATCATCCATAGCTTTAATGATGCATGATGGTCAGCAAAAGGTCCTTATCACACCACTTTTTTTTTTTACTGATGTAGCAAAGCAAAAGCAATAGAATACACTATTTGACATTGAACAATATAAATATAATACATGATCTAGTGCCGGTGTCTTTGCATGAACTGTTAGTGTGTATCATTCACTCTGTCAAAAGAAGATGAATATGTTTCACAGGTTTAAAAGAACGAGGCCAAAACACTGAGTTTTTATCCAAGACACACACACACACACACACACACACATACACACACACACTGCTGAAGGAGAGGCATCCACATGTTATTTGCAATGATCCAAAGCATCTTGTCTTGTCCTTTTCACACACTCGCAATGAATTATGTATCCAGCATGATTTATAGGCCTCAGTATTCTCTCTCTCTCTCTCTCTCTCTCTCTCTCTCTCTCTCTCTCTCTCTCTCACACACACACACACACACACACACACACACACACACACACACACACACACTATGTGATTTTCCACAGGGAGTCAAGAGGGAATACCAAAATTGCTCAATTTAAGAAAGTAATTAAAACCATCCTTGATCAATATTTTTCTGCAGCGGATGCTGTTGGGGGTTTGCAGGTTGTGTTGTGGGCCAACTTGCACACACTCAGCTACACTCTGTGGCGAGAAAAACTGTGGGTAAAATAATGAAAAGCAATATTAGTGGTTCATCAGCAGAAGCTTCTGCTAATAGCATTATATTAAAAGAATCTTTTTCAGTAAACTCAAGGAAAAAAAAAACCTTTAGGTGCAATGATGATTCTATCATTCTGTTATTTAATAATGATAAGTTACGCCTTCTGCAACAGAACACAACACCTGATCAAGAGTGGCCTTATCAATAGACAGTGTATTTGGAAGCCCTTCTATAGTTTATTGTTTGCATATACTTTACAAACTGGAAGTATTCAGTTTTGTCTAACATTTAAGCAAACCTACACTTATTCAGCTTTTAATATGAAAAACCTTTGCTCTTTTATATAATTTATATAAACATGTGTTTTTAATCATATTGAGTCCCATCTCTACATCAGTTTCTGCCCTTCGTTAAGCATAATGTGGAGTAATTAATGTTTAACTTTCACTCTCAGCTGTTCACTGCATCCTTATTACTATAACATGTAGAATGTTTTTTTAAATATTTTGATGTTTTCACATGTCTGTCATGAATCAAACCCAACCTGCTGCTTTCCAGATCCCATTTCTAGGAAATCGAACAGCAAAGGTCAATAAGCTATGCACTTCTCTCCTGCTGTAATTGACCAGTTCAGCCGTTTAGTGATCATCACCACCCCCCTCTCCTCATCTTAGTGGGGGGGCATCCATACAGCAGGTCTCACCGAGGGGAGAAACCAACTAGTGGCCCGACTCAGCAGGGAGAGGGAGGTGCTTTTCTATATGATTTCTTAACTGACAAGTGTAATTGGCTGGAAAAGATGAGAGAACAGACTATAGCAGGCAGAATGTGCTTCATAGAAAGATTCCGTTTAAAAAGTGTTCCAAGGTCGGAGAAACCCTAGTTGTTTTAATCTGTATCCTTTCAAAAAATGATGTGCTAATTGATAAAACAATTATTTTTTCTATTTTAGCACAATTCTGTGTGTTAAAAATGTGCTGAAGGTGAATGTGTTGTGATTCAGCTGCACATCAGCTTACAGTCGCTTTGCTGGTGTCAGCTCGTGGGGCCTACAAGCCCCTCTGCGTTTCATTGTCAATTAGTGGAACCAGATGATCTGGAGTTCCATCCACGCTTCACTAATGCTCTTGTGGTTGAATGCAATCACTTCTCACAGCAATGTTCCAACATCTATTATTAAGCCTTCCCAAAAGAACAGAGGATGTCCCTGCAGCCAGGGGGATTCCCTATTAATACCCTCGATTTCAACTTGGATGAAACTTGGGATTTTATAGTGTATCTAGTTGCATTTGATGAAAGGTTTGTTTTCTTTTTCTTTCTTCTTTTCTTTCTGTCATCAATTTTCTTTAAAAATGATAAGTTAACTCTCACTTGCCCATTCCCTGTAGGCGCTTTACGAGTTTTGGTGCTAAGTCTTCTAAACAGCTCTGACGTTTCATGATAATTAGGCCAAAACAATTCAAAACCCAGAAGATTTTCTTCTCACCTGAAAAAGTTTGGTTGAAGATTGTTTTCCCATCCATGGCAGAGTCTCTTGGGCCAGTATGAGGTATTGCCTCTCAAAGGTGGGATTTACTAATGACTTCTCATTTTAAAGAAAAAAAAAACAATGAAATAGAATAGAAGCTGATTGTACACTGGACCCTTTTAGCACAACTGTAAAGGTGGCATTGCTGCCGCCACCTCCTTTCTTCTTTTCACTCTCCTAGTGGTGGAAAAACATCCCATGTTTTTTAATATATGTATTTATTGTTTACTAAGATAAAACAGGACAAAATGTGACATTTTTCTTTCGGTTCCACTATTTCCTGCTGTATATAAGAGGTTTTCTCGGCACCGGTGATGTGTACGAGTACCATTTTCACCCTTTTCCCTGAGGTGCAGGTCCAACATAAGCCCAGTAAATTCTCCAGTTGTGTACAGATGGTGAGATGTGTAAGATGTGATGATGACTTTTTGACTCAGGTCTCCAGCAGAGAGAGCGCTGGACTCTGGAGCTCATCCCGGCCGAGTGGGAGGAGGATTTATTTTCTTGTTCCTGGTGCTTGTTTATAGCAGTCAACAATGCCAATCGGCCAGGGAGAGAGATATTGAGGGAGAGCCGTGGCTAGGCAAGCTCAGTCGTTTATTTAGTTGTCTTATTTGTTCTCTCTCTTTATCTTTTACACACACCTACTCTCTCTCTCTCTCTCTCTCTCTCTCTCTCTCTCTCTCGCTCTCTCTCTCTCACACACACACATACACACACACACACACACACATCCAACACTAATAACATGAGTCTGACCCCTGCCAGGGTTGCTGTTTTAGTTCCAGGCTATCTAGAGCAGACATTACTTGTCAAAATCTGTCCACCATCTCTAGCATTGATTGATTATGTCTTTGTTATCAGAGATTCATTGGAAACACTACACTTTATCACAGCATCAACTTCTTGGCTGTAGGGGAGTCAATTAAAACAACATTTAATTGAAAATGCATTAAACAATTTAAAAGCAGACACACATTGTAAAATCGAGTTACAATAAGACATGCTCAAATAAAACATGAATAAGGATGTAAAAAATTTACATCCTTATTCATTACAAGATTCTTTCTATGAACTCTATGAAAGTGAAAGTGAATATTCTTGTCATTGTGACTATTCTTGTCTTGTCATCGGGGAACAGTGACGGGGACATTACCTTGCTCAAGGGTACCTCAGGGTATATATAAATCTATCTATGTATCTATATACAGTATCTCACAAAAGTGAGTACACCCCTCACATTTTTGTAAATATTTTATTGTATCTTTTCATGTGACAACACTGGAGATATGACACTTTGATACAATGTAAAGTAGTCCGTGTACAGCTTGTATAACAGTGTATGTTTGCTGTCCCCTCAGAATAACTCAACGCACAGCCATTCATGTCTAAACCACTGGCAACAAAAGTGAGTTCACCCCTGGTGAAAAATGAAAGTGAAAGTTTCCAAAATGTGAAAGTGCCCAAAGTCTCAATATTTTGTGTGGCAACTATTATTTTCCAGCACTGCCTTAACTCTCTTTGACATGGAGTTCACTAGAGCACTCCACCTTCTGTTAGAGGATGCCCCACAGATGGGTCAGTAGGGTTTAGGTCTGGAGACATGCTTGGCCAGTCCAACACCTTTACCCTCAGTTTCTTTAGCGATGCAGTGGTCATCTTTGAGGTGTGTTTGGGGTTGTTATCATGTTGGAATACTGCCCTGTGGTCCAGTTTCTGAAGGGAGGGGATCAGGCTCTGCTTCAGTATGTTACATGTTACATGTTGGCATTCATGGTTCCCTCAATGAACTGTAGCTCCCCTGTTCTGGCAGCGCTCATGCAGCCCCAAACCATGACACTCCCACCACCATGCTTCACTGTAGGCAAGACACACTTGTCTTTGTACTCCTCACCTGGTTGCCGCCACACACGCTTGACACCATCTGAACCAAAGAAGTTCATCTTGGTCTCATCAGAACACAGGACATGGTTTCAGTAATCCATGTCCTTAGTCTTGTCTTCAGCAAACTGCTTGCGGGCTTTCTTGTGCACCATCTTTAGAAGAAGCTTCCTTCTGAGACCTTGAAACAGAAATGCTAATTGGGCATGATGTGAACATTTTTCACTTAGGGGTGTACTCACTTTTGTTGCTAGTGATTTAGACAATAATGGCTGTGTGTTGAGTACACTGTTATACAAGCTGTACACTGACTACTTTACATTGTATCAAAGTTTCATATCTTTAGTGTTGCCCCATGAAAAGATATAATAAAATTTTTACAAAAATCTGAGGGGTGTACTCACTTTTGTGAGATGCTGTAAATATATATAGATGGATGGATAGATAGATAGATAGATAGATAGATAGATAGATAGATAGATAGATAGATAGATAGATAGATAGATAGATAGATAGATAGATAGATAGATAGATAGATAGAGATTTCTCTACATCGGTGTGGTCTTAGAGGAGGGTTTGCTTCAATGCACTGCTTCAGATAAGAAACTTTAGCCTGTGAGATTTTAGCTGCATGCTATAATGTGTATAATGATCATATGTGTATAATGTGTACAAATAAGGCCACCTTGTGCTTAGGCAGCGCTACACCAATGCTCTTTACCAATAAAGCCACTGCAAAATTCCGGCACAGAAAATGCAAAGATGCAAAATAGGATTCACAAATTTCATAATGAAAGGTAACTGAAATTAGCCTTAATTTCCAGGTTTAATCTAGATTAAATCTTCCTAATAAATCTTCCTAATCTCCCAAGATAATAATCCACCTGTGAGCATCTTCCTCCACTATTATATGTCACCCTGTGCTCCTCCCTCTTCTTAAAATAAGTATTAACTACAGCCATTTCCATCCTTTTCGCAAAATCTACAGCCGTTAAATAATCAACACAAAACAGAGGAAAGTCTACTTTAAATGTTTTATATCCCTAAAATGACATGACTAGCTGCTACATATATTGATTAGTGATGGCACAAATGCATTGATGTAAGCTACCCTCTAACGGCATACTTATTTACTTTATATTTACAAAGTGATACAAGGTTTCACTCTATTAACAGTCTTAATGAGAGTTTGAACAATTCTTACATTCTTGCTTTCTAAGCTCTCCACCCACATAATCAGTCAACAACTGCTCTAAATACTTAAAACATTTTGGTAAAGACTTCTGTCATGCCATTAAAAAGACATCTGGACATTTTTTTTTCTTTTAGTCCAAAAGCAGTATGAGCTCTGCTCCATTCCCTGAAGCCCATAAAGCAGCCCAGATTAATTGAAGAGGAATAACCAGACTTTAAGAAGCATGTGAAGAGGCCATATTAAGCATAGTTAATGTGTAGAGCCCCTTATTGCAAAAGATGTGATGCCTTCAGGGTGAGTGTGAGGCACCAGCCGCCCATAAAGAAGAATAAGTGCATAGAAACTCACTAGAATAGCCTTTTGTGTTTTCTCCATCAGCTGAGAGAGAGGGAATGGGGCATAGAGAGAAGGGCATTTGCAGCCATAAAAAAAGAAGAGAAGAGAAGAGAAGAGAAGAGAAGAGAAGAGAAGAGAAGAGAAGAGAAGAGAAGAGAAGTTGAAGAGTCTGCTCACTGGAATTAATCAGTTTGGGTTTGAGGACTGAGCGTAAATGTCAGACTCTGCTCTCCCAATTCTTATGGGCGATTTTTCTAAAGTACAGAAAGCACACTAAGCCTGCTGACACACCTAGAGAAGGTCAAAGTTGGTCAGTGAGCCAAGAAACACTCTATCAAAGTTGCCTTCCTGTGCCACCGCCAGCGGTATAAATCGTGGAATTAGTGTATTGATTGCAGAAAGCGCCATCCAGCAATCATTTCCAGAGGCTTGACAAGATGATTTTATCCTAGTTTTCCTGTATGATTACGTGTTGTGTTTGAGTTATTCTCCCAGCATGGGAAGTGACAGCCAGAATTTGCTCAATAAAGGGGGGCACTCAGGGAAGGCAATCAGGCAAGGAGAGGATGGGTTGCACTGTGTGGAGAGAAGACAGTTTTTGGAGGGATCGCAGCAGCTACGGCCCAAATATAGTGTCAATACACTCAGATAAACACCACAGGCTCATTTGTGAGGTGCCGCTGCTGTTGCTGTTATGCTTGACAGGTTGTGGAGAGCCTGAATGTGTTATTTATATAACTTTTCTATTAGGCTGGGCAGATATAATGTGTCAAAGTCATATCCTTCCACAATTCCAGTTGATGTACAACATTGCAGTTTTGTTTTAACATCAAGAATCTCTCTGTATGTGTTCAATTTTCTCAGGCTTATTGTATGTATAGGGTTAAATGTATTTGGCAAATGACAAAAAGCAGTTATTAAATAATATGTAATTAGATGTCCTTAACTTTGATGGCTAACGTTAGATTTTATACTTCAGTTTTCATTTCGTTTCATTTTGCTCAAATAAAAACAGCCATAGTTATCAATTACTGTCAATTACAAAAAATACAAAGTAAACGGCCCCAAACCACATTGCATGTAAATAAGGTCTGAAAAAGCTGTCAATATATTTCCTTCAAACTTTTTTTTTTTTAATAGAGGTGATACAGTTTGTATAAAAACATATTTTAGAATCATTGACATTTAAAATATATTTATAAAATCACTAAGCAATAAAGCATCATTTCAAATTATTCAGCAAGAAATAAAATAAATTAATATTTATAGAATAATTCATTTAAAATAATCTGGTGGAGGGAGGGATTGGGGCATTAAACAAGTCATTCAGTGTGAGAATATCTCATGTGAAGTGAAAAGAAAGTGCAAGTGACAATTTGCCATCATGAATGAACCACAAAGCAAACCCCATGAAATACAGCCTCTGTATTTAACACACTGACCCAAGTAAAGCAGTGGGCAGCCACATCCATTGCCCAGGAAGCAGTAATGGGGACAGTACTTTGCTCAAGGGTACCTCAGGACAACCTACTGGTCTGGGTTTCAAACCCACAACCTTTTGATCCTGGCGTCTTCAACTGTCACCGCGGCCAAAATATGTATCATGAAAATAAATGTTAGGACATTTTATTTTATGGAGTTAAATGTTGATTTTACAGGAGAGCAACATTGTGCTTCACACTGCAGACGGTTCTGTTATTATTGGACTTTTACAGAGACCAGTTTAGCCGTTTACAGAGATCTGTGCCAGGAAGAAAGAGTGGAAGGACATCTAAACACAAGCAGGCTTTTCAACACACACATATATGCATGCACACATACATGTAACCACAATCCTATACACAAATATGTACACACACACACACACACACACACACACACACACACACACCAGTTTCCCTGTCAGAAAAGCACTATTTTTCCTACACAGAAATACATATTCTCAGTGGCCCAGCAGCGTCTGGCCATGGGGAAAGCAATATTGGCTCTGAACACTGATTGATGTACTCCCTCCGTTTATAATCTCATTTGGAATGGCTTTCTCTCTCTCTGCTGTATATCCGTCACTTTCCTGCTTGTATTTCATTACACTAGATTGATACTCTCCAGTAAACAAAATCTCAGCACACAAAAAAGCCTTAAGCCTTTATAATATGACTCATTAATGCCTTTTTATGATTATATCTATCACACCAGTGCTGTTCCATAAATATCTGGCAAACAGTGTTGGTGAAAGCAGGTGTGTAAATCTGGGATCTGCTTCAGTAGAGGCAGTTTCAGAATGTTAAGTATGTTGTAGATGCAGGAAGATGTGTAATGTTTTGCATTTCCGCTCCTTTACACACCTGACTCATCCAACGAGGAACTCATTAATTAATTAATGAGCTAAATCAGGTGTGCCAGATAAGGGAAAGCATAGAAATGTGCACAGTGTGGGGTTGCCAGAACGGAGGCCGGGGAAACCTGCAGTAACAATTGATGATTCAGAGTGCTGCTGTGGCTGTGCTGAATTTGAAAGCAAATAAAAGATGATAAATTTGTGTAATTTGTACATGAGTTATTGCAATGGCTTATTATTATGAATCAGTCTCTCTTGCTCTCACCCTTTCTTTCTGTCTCTCCCTCAGTAAAATCATTTATTTTTTCTTTGTTTTTTGCTTTGTTCAAAGACGAGAGAGTAATCCGGCTCATTCCGATCAGGGCACACGTGTGCTCTTTCTGTCAGGCTTCAGATTAAACCTCTAAAATGGGGAAGAAATCAGCACTGGGATTATGATCTTACTCTAAAGTGACACATGACAAGATGGAGCGTCAGCGTAAGAAAGGCGAGAGTCCGGGGGCAACAGTTTAAGTGGCCCGAGTCATCTGCTCCTCCAACTGACCACTTAATGAGAAATGAAGAGAGAGAGAGAGAGAGAGAGAGAGAGAGAGAGAGAGAGAGAGAGAGTGAAGCATGGACTAGAATAAACAGATAGAAGGAGGAATGGATATAAATGTAAAAAAGAGAGATAACACTAGGTTGGATGGAACAGAGGGAATGAGGAAGAGATAGAAGGGGAGAGAGAAAGAAGGAAAGAGAGAGAGAAGAAGGGAGAAAGAGAGAAAAAGAGAGAGAAAGAGGGAGAGAGAATATGCTGGTCTCTCTTTCGCTTTCTGTTGTTCATTGTTTGGTTATTACAATTAGATGAAGAGCTCTATGGAGATAAGAGGTTGGCTCATTTGTCTTACTGTCCCCTGATTCTACTGCAGTGGGAATAGGTTATTAGGCTGTGACTCATGCTCGGGGTCACATACATTCAGGTAAAAACAGTTGTTTTGAAGTGAGAAGGACTTCTGTACCCTGTGTGAGTAATCTGCTTGATTCAGAACAGTGTTATGATTCTGATGAAAAAAGAGTATGAAATGAAAGAAGAGTATGAATGAAAGAGTATGAAAGAAAGAAAATAACCGTGTTGGTGTACGATAACGGAGACATGTGCAACATTCAACGCTCTGCTCAGATGGTTCTTCTCTGTGAAGGAAAACTGAAAGTGAAAGTGACCATGCTTGTCATTGTGAACCACAGCATACAGTGAGAAACAGTGAAATTACACCTCTGCGTTTTGTCCATACACACATGCAGCAGGGGGCAGCTTTTGAAAGCACCAGGGAGCAGTGATGGGGATGGTACCTTGCTCAAGGGTACCTCAGGGCAACCTACTGGTCTGGGATTCAAAACCCACAACTTTCTGATCCTGGGGCCTAGTCCCTAACCACTAGGCCACTGCTGCCCCGTGGAAAAAATATCTGGTTTAAACAATTTGGGTCTGAAATTGATATTTCACACATTTGTACTCCGCACGTATAACAATTTAAGTATTATATATAACATCATGCAGTCATCCAAAGCTGTTTGGCATGTACTTATGTTTTTTATTTAATTTACTCTTTATGTTCTGAAAACATTACTGAAACATTTAGAACAGTTTGTTTAGTATTATGATATTTATTTTATACATATATATATTTCACTGGTAAAACTTTGTTACATCTGAGTTATTGTTTCGTAGATAGTGAAGCAGATTGATAGATCTTATCTTGTTGTCTCTTTGTAGCCTTGAGACTCAGGAGTGGTCCAACGTTTAAACATGTGGTGGCCCAGGTTAGCCTAAGAATGTTAAAGATCATCCTTACTGACCATGGGCCTTCACTCTTTTGTTGATTCGTTACTTTAATGATTCATTGCTTTAAAGCCTTAATGGGGCTAAAAGTGGACGTCTTTTAGCAGGGTCCCCAGGTTCTGCCCCCAAAACTCTCTTTTAGGGGAGCCTCCAGTTTGTACCATGAACCGCCTCCTTAAGGAGAGTCTAGGGCAGCACGTCTAAAGCAGGAGGCTCGCGACAGCCTTTCCGATATAATTACTCACACTGGTGGACTGAGATGAAAGAGGAAACAGCAGCGAGTTCTGCTGAGTATCAGCGTTAAAGCGAATGGGCCAACATGCAACCGTAATCAGTCACATTGCACTGCTAATTTTTCAGATGCTGAAAGCTTAGTGATGAGAGAGTGAGAGAGAGAGAGAGAGAGAGAGAGAGAGAGAGAGAGAGAGAGAGAGAGGTGGAGAGAATACATGAGACAGTGGTGTCATTCCTAAAATGTATGTAGAGAAGAGAAGAGAAGAGAAGAGAAGAGAAGAGAAGAGAAGAGAAGAGACCCGAGGCTTGCAAAATTTAAGTAAGAAAATTTGTGAAAAACACTGAAAAGTTAATACCAGGAAACAAGAAACAGGGCTTTTTGTTTGAAATTTCAAAGAGACTCATAAATTAAATATGGAAAACAATTAAAGGCGTCATGGCCGGAACATCACAGCCTTCTTATTTCACATACAGAAAATCAAACTCTTATTGACATGTTTGACTCATTAACGTTTGCCAGCATTTAGAACTATTATAAACATCCTGTCTCCACACTTCACTATGTATACCAACAGCTGATCAATACGCTATTTAAGGGCTGAAATGTCGGTTAGAAAATCCATATGAGTTTCAGTAATGATCTAAAATAAAATGATGATTCCCCGTGCCATGCTGAGTGCATGTTCCGGTAATTTTGTCTTTGTTTCAATCAACAAAAATAACAAGAGTGTGTTTCTCGATGCCTAATGAGAGCTAAATGTTTCTCTTTTAGTCTAATAAAAACATGCTTCTAACTTCACATTTCCAGGTAAAATAGAAATATTTAAAAATGCAAAGAAAACATATATACATATATACATAAAACGAATATATTTCTCCTAATAAGTTTACATTTAAGATGCAAGGCTTCGTGGATCCACGAATTGCATACATTAGACTGAGTATTAGTCGCCATCAGACACATGGTGCTCTATTAGATGTCTGAATACAGATGTTAACCCTTATTATACAGCATGGTACTGTAACTATCTCCGAAACTATCCAAACAGACCCAATGAGGGTCTTTAAGGTGGGCTGTTTTGCACATGCAGTCACATAATTTACTGCTACAGATACTGTAGTCACTTCCTGCCTCAGTATTTCATGAACAGCCACTTTACGTGCACCTTATAATGCAATATTGCCACTTTACCATGACCATGGACATAGTAAAACAAAATTGCTTCTTAATTTTTAATCCTGTGACTTCTGTTTTGTGAATATTTTAGTTTGTATTTATCCTACTTTTTATGTCAGAATTTCCTGTACTGTTGCACTATTGGGCCAGTGGTGGCCTAGCGGTTAGGCACAAGGGCAGGTAGGTTGTGGGTTCAAATCCCAGACCAGTAGGCTGCACTAAGGTACCCTTGAGCAACGTACTGTCCCCATCACTGCTCCCTGCTTGCTGGATATGGCTGCCCCCTGCTGCACGGTGTGTGTGGGTAAAAAGCGGAGGTTGCATTTCGTCCACTGTGTGCTGTGCTGTGTTTCACAATGACAAATAGTCACTTTCACTGTATGTTGATTTTGCACTTTTGTACTATATATAGAGTGTGTGAATGTTGAAGGTATTAGTCATGTCCACGTGCATTATACACATGAAAATTAAACTAGAATTTTCCATCCTAAAACTTTTCTTCCGCCCCCTCGGAATGAGAACCCTTTAAATGGACTTCTGAGTGGATACCATCTTTAAGCTTCTCCACTTCCCAGCCACTGAAAGTGATGCTTATCTAATTAGAGATTAATATATAAATGTGTTTTTAATCATCAGAGCTTTCAAACAGGATGGTCTCATTTTCTTAGTGACAGCTGGGCACGTTGTCTTCTGATTCACTGTAATCCACTTTTTATTATGAAGAAAATTGCAGAATTTCCGTATACAGACGGTGGGTGAGTTTGTGTCACACTTAAAGGGGAGAATGTGATGCCAGTCTAATAAAAAATGGCAATATCCCATCTACATCTGCTCACTTCACTGGTGATTCAATAGATCTAAACAAACCGGTGCTGGAAATTAGCCACATATTGAACAAACGGCTCATATAAACAAATGACTTGTTAGCACAAGAGCCAAAACAATTTTGTGTGTGCATGAAAAGCACTCTTAAAGGTATGCAACAAATTAAGAAACCTCCTGGAATGGTTTGATTTAGTTAAGCTCCAGTCTCTGCAGTGGTCTTTATGCTCCTAAGCAGTTTAATAGCATGATTTACACAACCACACAAAGACAAATACACTCACATTACATCTAAAGGACCCTTTGTAACACACGCTTGATGGAGCACTTGCTGTTTGGTCTTATGCATTCCGTTTAGATCTTTTTATTATGTGCACTTTTATGCAAATGGAGCTGACCCAAATCTGTTCATGCAAATGAATGCATTTTACCTTTAAAAACAGACATGGGCTTCATGCACACTCGTTTGTGTAACACACTAACAGGAGGGCACAGAGCAGCTAAAGAGCGAAATATATTACAGACACACACATACACACGCAGTCGCACAGGTACTAAATGATATGCACAAGTAATGGGACTTGTTCACGTGACACATGGGCAATATTTCATAATGCAGTCATTAGTCATGTGAGAAGAAAAACACCAGGCTTTTTATTACTAATGATATGATATAACCAGGTGTGAACAGAATTAACAACATAAACTCGTTTCTACATCATAATCCTACTTTTATTTGCATCTGTTTTATTGTTTATAGTTTCAATAATACTCTAAACTTTTTTTTTTTTTTTTCTCGGCTGAACTCACAGAATAAAATCAAATCTACCCAGAGTGACTGATCAACATCAATATTCTCTTATTTTGTGGAACTGATGATGAATGTGCTATAAATCTCGATTTTTGCTCATTTTTGTCATAAGAAATAAAGCTATTAAAAAAAAAAATACATTGATGTCAGTGTGTTTAATCGTTTTCATCCCTTTCTTCTAATAAGTCCAATCACTATTCTTAGAATTTTCTTAATGAACACACACAAAATGAAACTTTAAATGTTCATTTTTTTTTTTACTGTATGCATATTTAGTTCCAGGCTGCTTTCTATGTTGTATATTATTTTGGAGAAGTTTGCATAAAAAATAAAAAAAGCTAATGCTTAATGCAATAAATTGATGTTGAATAAATGTGGAATTAATCTTAATATTGCGATGATATTTCTTGAAGGTGTAAAGGCCAATGTCAACAAGGTATATTCACAACACCAATAAAAAGTTTATTTATATAGTGCATCTCACAAACCCTTCCTTTAAAGGTTAAAAACTCAGTTATCACTGACATAACTGATTTAAAGAATCACTGATTCGAGTTTTGTTTCGATTTGAGTTTATGGTTGATATATATATATATATATATATATATATATATATATATATATATATATAGCAAATTGTTAACTCACAAAAAACAAAAGTAAAAAATAAAAATAATGTTTTTCATCCTTGTTCGCTATGTATTTTCAGGAATGCTAGAATCCTTCTATGAAGGTCATTAAAGGAAAAGACTGAATTCATTTTTTGTAATAAATATATTTTAATTTCATTACATTTCTGCATGTCAGTGAATGATTTGATTTTGTTCCATTTATATGTGTTTTATTTTCTTGCATCATCCTAGATTGATTTGGGTTCCTCCTTGTTAGATGAGTAACACTTGAGCTACAGAAATGTGAAGGGTGTTTACTGAAAATGAAAGAAAAGGCAAAGGTTTGGGGTTTGAGGCACGAGAAAATTAACTCCATGCAGTTGTAATTTGCATTTAAACAGACTGGTCTTAAAGTGACTTCATGATCACAGTTTGATTTCCACAGGTTACAGAGCAATGTTGAAGCCTCTATTACATCCTTACAGTATCAAACATTCAGTGACTCAAAGCAAGGCACTCTGGGCTGTTACATGAGCCAGTGTACAGTGAAAAGCTACACACAAACAAACAGAAAAGTGGGTTATATGCAGCAGCAGTGAGGTTAAGTCTGCTACAATGCTCAGTCCTTAGCTAGACTGGCTCAAGGCAGCGGCTGGAGACACCTTTTTTTATCTACTTCCACTGCGAACAGCATTATCTTGATTAAAGTTTAATTAAGGATCACATTTGGCTGTGACTCTCCCCCCCCCTTCTACAGCAGCAGATTTCCGAGGGCTTAACTCCATGGCTGGCAAAATCCTCTTTTATTAGTTTCAACCTGTTGTAAAAGCTGCAGGCTTGGCGAGCTGGCAGGCTGCTGCAGCCTTGTTTGCTGCTGGAAAAATCCCAAATCTCCAGAGATCCCCCCCAATACACACTATCCCCCCCACCAGCAGCGCAGTTTAATATCACCCCCCTCAATACACGCCATGGACCCATTATTAATGATACTATTCATTAATTTCTTGTTGAGCTGATGTTATTTATTAAAATATTAAAGAAAGCTCCAGAGACATTCACACCCACACACACACTTACATATACCCACATAATGAGGGATGGGTCTCTCTCTCTCTCTCTCTCTCTTTCCCCAATTCTCTCTCATTCCTGCTCTCTACCTCTACCTCCTCCTCACTCAGTTTCTTGCTTTTTAATGCTCAGCCATTTTTTTCTTTCTTCTATTCATGTGCTTCCCTGGAAAGATGGTTCGGTATGGAATTGCCGACCTTGGGCATGGCATTTCTCTCTCTCTCTCTCTCTCTCTCTCTCTCTCTCTCTCTCTCTCTTCTTCTCATTAGCTGCTCTCCTGAGTTGAGTGACACCATAAATCCATTCCACACACACACACACACACACAAACAACACACACACACATTGTCCCTTCCGTTAATGAGGCATTCCCATGCGGGATGAATTGACTACTGTCCATCTGAACTAACTGGCCAGCATTCATTACCCTGCATGCAGATTTGGGTCAGAAGGTGAAACCTTAATTCGTCATTAAGGAAATATGATGGTGCCGAACCCCTCGGACTGAGAAATAACACCACATACAGGCTGGGCATGTTCTGAGGAAGCTCATGTTCGTTTAACAAATGATGCAATGGGAAAAGAAAACCTCTTTTGTGGTTCAGTTCTCAAATATTACACACACACAAAGATCCTATTTCTCTCAATTACATTTTAAAGAAGAAAGGGTTTATTGGAACAATGCCATAAACCTTTGCTCACTAAATAAATCACAAATGACTGTTTTAAGGTATTAGGTACTGAAAAGTTCTTCAGGTCTGCTGGCATCTTATTCATAGTGAGGGGAATCTTTCTACTTTTTTAAATTATAATATAGATAAATATAATATATAATATAATTTTATTATAATGCTTATAAATAATATAATACTTCAGATTTACATTAATAATGTCTTTTGACATTTTCCCACTTTTAAAGAGTGAAGAGGCACATCAAATAATTTTATGCTTATTTTTGCACACAGGATTGTTTTTAGCACCCAGAGCAAGGTCCCGTCCCCATCGTTGCTCCCTGGGCTCTAGCTGCTGCATGGTGTGTGTAGCTTAAATGTAGGGGATGTGTTTAGTTGTGCTTTGCTGTGTGTTCACAATGTTTTAACTTCACATGAATTTTCTAAGAAAGCAGAATGTTGATTACAGCATGTCTCATTGGCAAAGCAGCCTCTTGTGTATCTATTTATACTTATGCATTTAGCAGAAAGTTTTCCAACTAGAGGATTCAAACCTGTGACCTCTTAGTCCATAGGTCTGGAGGCAAGTGTCCTACCACTAGACCACCACCACCAACTGTTGCTCCTGCTGCCTTCAGGTTGCCTTGAAAACTTCTTGAGTGAGTTCTTTTATATTTTGCTTATTTGTCTTAGAGAACATTTCTCAGACACATCTGTCCAGAGACCATCAAATCTATATCAAAATCTATAATCTATATATATATATTCACTGCGCAGAATGTGCAAATGTTTTAGGCAGGTGTGAAAAAATTCTGTAAACAAAGAATGCTTTCAGAAATGGAAGTGTTAATCATTTATTTTCATCAATCACCAGCGAAAAAAAAAAGTGACCCAAATCAAATCAATAGGTTTGTGTGACTGACTTTTGGCCTTCTGCACTGTTCTCCCCTTCTAGGACTTGCACACAGTTTTGGAATGAACTCGGCTGGTAGGTTGTTCCAAAGATCTTGAAGAACTAACTCAGATCTTCTTGCATGTAGCTTCCCTCTCTGTCTCTTCATGTGATCCAGACATACTGATGATGCTGCTGAGATCAGGGCCTGTGGGGGGCCAGAAGAACTGATGCTATTTGAAGGCAGTGCTATAGTAACACCAAATATTGATCTGATTTAGGATTTTTCTTTTCATTCCTTCCTACCTTGCATTTTAAATTGGATAAAAATAAACTACTATTATTTATATTTCTGAAAGCATTCTTTGTTTGCATTTTTTCACACCTGCCTAAAACGTTTGCAAGGTACTGTATATGGTATGAATACATACTTGTCATTCATATTAACAAGTACGGAGTCAAGTGGAATGTAATTAAACTTTACTTAGTTTTACTAAATAAGTCGAAGCATACTTGTTACATTTCCTTGTATAAGAGTGCAGTAACACAAGAAGAGGGCTGCTGACAGTCTAGGAACAGATCCTGTGTGAATGAGCGTCTCTTTGGTCCAGTCTCAGATCAGCTGCTTATGTATTAGAAGCTGGAGCGGAGGAACTCTGACGCCCTCAATTTGTCCCTGTCCCGCATGTGATGCCCACTGTATTAATGGCCGCACGCGCAAAGTCCTTCCCCATTAATCATAATAATTAATCAGATCCAATTATATCGCATCTAAATGTGAACAAATTGCTGGAAAAATAATGATCTATCAGGGAGGTGTGACAGTGAGAGGGAGAGTAAAACAGTAATTAGGGGAGGGAGGTTTTTAGCAAGAGCATGGGGCTTCGCCAGCTTCCGACGAGAGCCGGGCAAGAACGTGATGATGTAATTAGTGTGTGAGTGTGTTCCACGTC
Organism: Hepsetus odoe; assembly: GCA_017165825.1. Lineage (NCBI taxonomy): Eukaryota > Metazoa > Chordata > Actinopteri > Characiformes > Hepsetidae > Hepsetus > Hepsetus odoe. Next base: position 7,551,736 of record CM029369.1, read on the forward strand.
TTCAGTCGGGCCTCCTAATGAACGGCTGGTGAAAGCGAGAGAGGGCGAGGTGGAGGAGGATCGTGGAGGGATACGGCTTTTCATTAAAGCCATAAACAGAGCGGCAGTGAGAGAGATGGAGAGAGAGACAGTTTGTGTAATTAATTTCTGGCCAAATAAGAGAGGTGACATGCTGGGCTGTTTTTTGGTTCATTATTGTTCATTTGTTTGTCTTGCTTTCTGCGTCCGCCTAAAATGCAATTAATTTCTCTACAGGTTGTTAAAGGACTGCTTGAGCAAAAGAAGAGAAAACAAGCCAAACTGAAGCAAAGATAATCTTAATTGGTGAAAAATAATGCCATCATGGATCGTCCAGAGCAAGATGGGGGTAAAATTTATCTGACAAAACAACGCTTTACTTCTTCTCAGTTCAAAGGTGTGTTTATTATGTTGCATACATAAGTTGCAAGACATCTTCATTGCGCAGAATTAGCATGATTCATTATCAACAAAGTAATTTCTTTGCTTCAGGGACATCGCAGACGGAGCCAAGTGTGGATGGCCGCTCCACAAAGGCACCCTCAGCTGACTTTGATCTGATGCTGCGGGCGCTGCAGAGGCGTAAACCCTTATCATAGCCGCCGCACAAAGCCAATAAAGGCCTAGGACTCGATGCAGCAACAAACAACATCCTGAAATTGCATTTAGTGCCAATGTTAGAGATAAGAGGAGAGCAGAGGAACAGGTAAATCCCTACACATTAAACAAAACCACTGCACAAGCCTGGTGAGACAGCATAAACACACACACACACGAACACACACACACACACACACACACACACACACACACACACACACACACACACACACCTGATACACATACACATACACTTTAACACCCACTTCTTCAGCTTCAGCCTCTAGTAACACCCCAGTCCTGACAGAGAAAGCAGTAAAAAAAAAAAAATCAAAACCACTCCTTATCCAAAACTCATACATGAAAACAGTCAAACACACACACACACACACACACACACACACACACACACACACACACAAAGTCACACACACACTATCTCTATGGGATGTTTTCATTACTCTCTGTAACTTCTGTATGCAAATCCAGCTGTGCTACGCCTTCCCCAACCCAACCCCAGCACTCACACCCCACTCATCACCCTTCACCAAAATTATAAAGAGCGCTACACATCGGCTCTGCCTACCCATGTGCACTTTCTGATGCTTTCTTAGTTAGTAGACTGCAATCCGTCTGTTTGTTCAGGTATTGTTTTGAAGCGCGCTTTATTTCCAGACGCTCCAGTGAGTAGATTCAATGGCAAAGCCAGCAGAACAGTGATGCTGATAGTGGTGTGTGTACAAGTTAACACAAGGAACATTCTGTATAAAATTAAAACAAACACAAACACATCCACTCCAACTGCACACACACACACACACACACACACATTCAAAATTATGAAAAGGAGCCCCAGAATGCATTCATCTCTCTCTCTTTCTTATTAGCAGAGGCGATGGTGTCTACCTGTGGGAGCTCGAATTAATCAGGGTGCTCGTGTCCCGCTCTGTCTTTCCAAGCTCAGGAGCACCAGCACTGGGTGGCTACAAGACAGACCTCCCTACAGCACGGCAACCAGGACAACATCCCCAGCCCCCACCCATGCACATGCAAACTCCACTACCAGATATTTACATTTATTTATTTATTAAGCCCAGTGGCAGAGGCTGGAGAGCACTAATATCAAACGGTGCCTTTAGAGGGTGTGCTAAAATGAGTGCCAGGAGGCAGAGATATGGGGTTCACACACAGGAGTGGGCTCAGCAGCTGCAGTAATTAAGGGCTGTTTTACAGAGCATACATAATACTGTTTGTATTAAAGGGGAGGGGGTTGAAGAGCTGCAGATCTGTTAGGGGTTTAGATCCACCTTCCTCTTCCCTCCTCACCCACCCATTAACACTGGCATTATACTCTCATTCATTTATTCCACATTAGAACATGATTATGAAGTTGTATAAATTAAAAGAAAAAAACTATACACAAAAAAACAGGGTACCTGAAATGAAAAGGTATTTGTGCTACAAAAATCCACTTGGTGCTTCTAGGAATGTTGAGCTGCAAAATATTATGAAGCCTCATTCATCCATCCATCCATGCATGCATTCATCCCTCTCTTCATTCATCCGCTATTTTAACCGCTTATCCTGATTTGAGCGGAGGGGGTGCAAGAGCCTCATATGGTGAAAGAATCAGAAACACCCTAGACTGTTTGCCAGTCCATCACCATGCTTTTATTTAATAAAACTTATGAAATTCAAGAAGGATAAGCGTTGTGAATTATGGGGTTTTTCTACTGGCACTAAGAATTAAAATGTGGCTGAGCTGGGACCACCCATCCCACAGTTAGGCTGTTTGTACTGAAGCAAGCATTCATCATCAATGCAGTAGAGGAAAAGAAAAGAGGCCTTTTTTGAGTCTGTAGTTTGGATGTGTTGTGTGGTTCCTGATGCCAATGGAAAGGCCGCAATGCAAACTCATTCACCACATAATGTCAATATATAACTACAATTACAGCAGCCATGATGCACAGTGTGTCAGGGAGAAAACTACTACTACCATCAAGCAAAAGTGGACATGTTCCTGTTTTTGCATAAGCTGATGAGTACCTGAAACTTGTGACTGCACACCTTCCTGAGCTCCAAGACAACAGCCATCTGCCCCTCCACCCTTTACTTCCCAGATTTGAGACACATTTAGTCTGGAGTAAAATTGTCCTCCATTAGATAAAATGGAAGCCCTCTCACCTGGGAGCTCATTGGGCTGGTTGTTCTGGAGACCTTGGCAGTAAAGCACTGCATTGAGGTGTTTAAGGTTGAGGGGAGTGCATTAAAAGCCGTGATTCCTCCAACGCAATGAGATAAAACACACCCAAATCACTGGCTGGCTCTGAAGACAATCCAGACCTCTGGCCTCGGGCCACTGTTGCACTCTCTACCTTTAGCTGTAATGTGGTGAACTGTGTCATTACACACAAAGACAGTGGAGAAGTGTGCTAAAAAAGAAAGGAAAAAGATGCAAAGTATAAAGCTGCTTCTTTCATTTTGTACAGGAGGTACCAACAAAGCTTTTAAAAGCTATAAAGATTGAAAAAATGAGAAATGAGAAAAAAGTCTAATTAATTCTAAAAATAAAAGACAACATCCTTGTTTTATCAAGGAGCATCCATCATACTCTTGCAATTCTAAACCTACCCAGAAAATGTTGTTTGTTACATCAGTTCTGCACTAGCAGAAGGGGGAAAAGATCAGAGCAGGTGATGCCTGCACGACTGTACACACTTTGAGGTAGTTAGACTTCACCTGTGCCAGTGTACATATATACCTTCTGAGTCGGGCAGAGCTTCCAATAGAGACTAAATAGCTCAAAGGATGGGAAATAGTGCAATTATGTCTTTCTTCTTCTTCTTCTCTTCTTCTTTCTTCTTCTCTTTCTTCTTCTTCAAATAGTTCTATTATGGTTGCCACAGTGGATCAACTGTCCGCATTCTTCCTGTCCCCACTCTCTCTCCCTCCTTCAAAACCAACTGTCAGCAAGGTCCTCTCACGATCCATAAAACTTCCTGGTCTTCTTCTCTTCCTGGCAGCTCCATCCTCATCATGCTTCTCCCAATATAATCCTCATAACTGCTTTGGACAAAACCAAACCAACAAACTTGCTTCTCACTTTGTCTCCAAAATGTCCAGCCTGAGCTGTCCCTCTAATATACTCATTTCTAATCTAATCCATCCTCATCACATCCAACGAACATCTCAGCAACTTTAACTCTGACACCTTCAGCTCTGCTGCCTGTTGAGTAATCCTTCATATTTATACATGGTAGAAGCGGTTCAGTTAAGGAATCACAAAAGTCTACAGACTCCAATTCCCTCCTGAGTGTTCAGACTGCAGACAGCCAATATCTTACACTATTCATGGCACATTAATTAAAGCAGGAGAAAAGAAATTTCTCTCAAAGGATGTATTCAACTCCTTAACTCCATATAATAAAAGAAGGATCTCTCACTGATCCATCTAAACATTTACGTAATCCATACTCACTTATAGCCTCCTGATAGCTTTCTCCTTTCTAAGGAGGTTTAAAGGATACCTCCAGTACAACCCCCCCACCCCCCCACCCCATCATCTTCATCACCTGTTCTCAGTACTGATAGCACACTGCTGAAGCAGACACAGGAGCTAACAATACAGGCTACAAGTTCCTCTGGGTGCAATTACAGCGTCTCAGTGTCTGCTGAAGAGCAGGACTTAGCTGAGGGGACGCCCCATGAGCGGAGACGATTTAGTTGTCGCGACTCTGTGATGGGATGTCCCTTTCGCAGGCTAACTCAGCTGCTCCCCAGAGAGAGGGCATTATAGTGTCCGGCTCGGAGGGCCGATAAATCAATCGCAGCTAACAGTCCTGGCTCAGGAGATTGCAAATAGCCTCTCAATAAGAACACCGGAGCGTTTAAAGCTCCAGGCGCTTGCACCATTTTTCGTGCTGATGAGGGTGAAGGGGCAGCAGAGTGTCCCAGATTGGGGACACATGTTGGTTTGAGATGTTAGTTCATTTGCTGTCCACTTTATTCCTACTTTTACTTGGACAAAGCTTCAGGAGAACTATATAGAGACATTATGTAAAACTTAATGGATTGTTGGGTTGCAAACGATCACAGAACATCAGGAACTTGAAGCTCATGTTACAGAAAGTCTTATGGAAAATAAAATTAAATAGCACATTTTTAGCTTTGTTCAAGACACTGAATTGCACTACCTACTGTTTCCAACAGGATGTTTTGCTCATAATCAAGGTTACAAAGTGGACGGATACCGATGTCACTCAAGCTAGTGAAAGACCACCATTTAAAGTGATGAAAATCTTGATGGAGGGCTCTCCAACCATTTCTGTGTCTAATGAAGTTAAAATGATTTTCATAAATAAATCTGTCATGTAGACACTGGCATAAAAATCAAGAGCTACCATCTAATCTAAATAGCTAATCTAAGTAGCTCACATTGACCTCGTTAGGAGTGGTGCTGGTGGTCTACTTCTGGTTGCTACCACCATCAGTTCCCATCAAGACCCTTAACCCTGCTGCTTCAGAGAGACTGTCTCCTGAAATGAGTAATGGAATGGAAGTCGGGATAGTGTCTGGCAATGTTGTAAACAGCTTAAACATTCAGTTTAGCAGAGTCCAGGTTTATAAACTGACCGACATGGCATTAACAATGTTCACATATACATGTGGGCAAAGGACACACAGTGGGCTGGGGCAAATACAGCGAAAAGGAGAACCCGGGGTGGTCTTTCTAGGCCTTCAGAAAAAGCCAACTAATGCATTGGGTACTTTAAGAGCAATAAAAGAACCGTTCTAAAAGAAAGACACTGTCAGCCTGTCAGTGATGTTGAAGCAGGTTGTCATGTCTGCTACAACCTAAAGGTTACAACCCTAATGTGGGTTGAAACAAAACAAACACTCTCTGGACACATACTACAGGTGTTAGAAAGAGTTCTTATTTTACTTATTTTTCTCTCACATCCTCCAGGTTTCCTCTGGGGCTGTTGAATCAGCCAAAGCAGCTCTTCCTTCTCCATAAAGTCCTCTAGTCCTCTAGCAGCAGATTCTCCAGCACAAAAACAACAGCAAACAGTAATATATATGTATATAAAAACAACATTTCAATACACCTCCAGGTGCTCTTTGGTTCTAGCAAAGTACACAGCCAACACCATGTGGCTCTGTCAGTACTTTTCAACCCATCATACCAGTCCATACCAAAAAAGACTGGATGTCCAAGAAACTGAATCTATGACTAAAATTAGCACCTACCCTGTCTTCCACCAGACTGCGGTTCCAGCCTAACTTACCTGATCCTTGATTATGAGACTAGAGATGGTAGATTAGGGTACAAACTGTATTCTGAAGGATGAAAGGTCTTCAAAAGGTTTCATGGACACTGACCTTTCTCCTTCTGCTGTGGGGTATGGAAGAAGATAAAAATCTCTCCATCTTTCATGAAGAGGTGCAGTGATTGCAGAGGGAGTCATTCATCCATCCTCATGATTTAAAGCAGGAATCACACCAGAGAGAGAGAGAGAGAGAGAGAGAGAGAGAGAGAGAGATAGAGAGAGAGAGAGAGAGAGAGAGAGAGAGAGGGGGCGATGGCAAGTAAGGAATCGCTAAAACATTATACAAAAGAAAATAATCATATTACTAATCATGTCTAAAATGTGCATAGTGTTAAGACATATTAATAAATAGCATTACAGTATATTTTGTCACTTGTATGCTCAAGATTGGGTCTTATCTTGGGGGCCCAAAAAGCCAAATATCCCCATGAAAATTAAAAGAATGTTTGAAAAGAGGTTTGTTTTAGTACAAGTTCATAATTTAACTTGGATGGTCCCAAAAGTTGAGCCCTTTCTTGTGACATCCTATACATTTTAGTGAGAGATTAGTTTATAGCAAACAAAAGGAGTAAAATGAGACAGAAAGAGAGATATCTGCCTAGTAGGAGCTCTTTGGTCTGCAGTTAGAGGTGTGTGTGAAGGTGACAGGCTCTGGCAGCAGCTGTCTTTCCATGTTAGTCCACCCTGCTGTGTGTGTGTATGGGGAAGTATTTGTGAGTGGGATTTCCACTGAAGCATTGTGTGTGTGTGTGTGTGTGTGTGTGTGTGTTCTGTTCTTTTTTTTGTACACAAACCTATATATGATACCTGTTAATGTAGGTGTGCATTTGCTGTAGAGAGTCCGATGCATGTGCAATGCCTTGCACGTATTTGTGTGTGTGTGTGTGTGTGTGTGGCTCTGTGGTGGTGTTTGTGTGTTGACTAGTGCCAAATTCTCCCCATGCTGTGGAAATGTCAGGCAGGCTGCAGGCAGAGAGACTGAGCTCTTTCCTGCCTTAGCTTTCTGTGGGATCAGACAACACTGTATAGGCCGGACGCACACACAACATTACACACTCTGGCCACACACACACACACACACATAGTCACACACACACACACACACACACACATTATATCTGTATGTATATATATATATATATATATATATATATTTATAGATAGATTGATAGATAGATTGATAGATATTGTTATATAATAGAGGAAGAGAGGGTGAAGGCCTTGTGGATTTCTGTCTATGAAAAACTGCGCCCAGTGTGTGTGTGTGTGTGTGTGTGTGTGTGTGTGTGGACATTATTTGCAGTAAAGCTACAAGGGGCATTAGCCATCAATCCTGGCCATCAAATCACACCCTTAGTCTGGTGTCCCTGTCATTAGCGCTGAATCTACTTCCTCCCTAACAATGGATTCAGGCCTCATCAAAGCAGAAATGCTGAGAGAGGTGTGGAGCAGAGTGAGGAGTGGCAAAGTTTTTTTATCACTGGCCCACTTATTTGTCAAGCACAGTGAGGTGTATATGGGAGCAACATATTCATTATGGCAGATAAACAACAGCTACATCTAATGTCACACTAGCCTGTCATCAGGACTAAAAACAAGGAGGCGCTCTATGGAGTGTGTGTGTGTGTGAGTGTGTGTAAAGTGTGTGTGTGTGTGTTATGCAGGTTGTTATGTTTGATATTAGGCTTAGATTCCACTTCTTTTCTTCTCCCCAAAAGAGAATTAACATCAGTTTACAGCATCTTTAAGCCAACTTGACTTTTTTTTGTGTTTGTTTTGTGTTGTTTTTTTTTCCTCCCTTCAGGAGACTAATATGTAAAACAGGTCTCCAGCAGATCTCTCATTCAGGTGGATTAATATTAGTCCTTTTTCATGAGTAATGTGCGTCAGATGTAAGTTATGAGAGCTGGATTTCTTTTCATTTCTGCCAAAATAATGAGTCATTTGCTCGTTCACAATGAATCCTCCCATTCATTTCACTCAGTGCTCACAGACAGCACACACTGTATGACTTTCTACTTATTAATCAGCTCTGTCACACCTTCTGATCTTCATTTAATCAAGAAATTCAAACACACACACACACAATTAAATAATGGTCTATTCTCCTTCCACACACCCAAGGCACACACCCTCTGTTCTCCGATTTGTACATCAACACTGTAATAATAAATACACAAGTGTGGTGACAAGACAATAAACACACACACATGCAACACACACTGTCCATACAGATTTTAATGTTAGGAGCTAGCTAAAAATGTTCTTATCAAAAGACATTACAAATGATCTGCATCTTAGAACAGATTAGTGCTGGAAAGCTTCTTTAAAAATGAAGCGTTTAAATTAATTAGGCCAGACCGTGATTAAATGTGTGGATAGGGTTGGAGAGTGGAGCTGCCCACTGGGACTAAATGAACTGCCTGGTGCAAGCAATGCCCTACTGCAGTAAGAAACGCCACACTAAGATTAATATTTAATCTGTACCGAGAGAAAATCATCTGAAATTGGCAGCCCTTAATTCCAATTGAGAGGAGACAGTGCAACGCTGGACATCTTCCTAAAATCGCATTATTCTGCTCCCCGTCGTTTTTCTTGCGCCATTCTAACTGCTGTTACAGATTCATGGCACGGTATATAATTATAGCACTGCATATAGAATAGACATTTTAAATGATGCAACATGCAAAACTATAATAACACTGCACATTTTGATGTTAATTAACAACAATCGACACTATTAATGATGTGTTCTTCGTAAGCACTTAATATTGGTTGTATTGTATTAAAAATTTCATGAGGAACATATGGATGGAGAACATCATTTCATCATTTCTTGGATTAGAATCTTTGAGGTAAATGGAGATCAGAAGATAAAGGATTGATTATAATGTATATCAAGTTTGTAAAAGTTAAGAGGAACAAATATCAATATGCATTCATAGGAGAGTGTGTGTGTGTGTGTGTGTGTGTGTGTGTGTGTGTGTGTGTGAGAGAGAGTTCTCCTTTAGCGTGAACACAGAAACCTGGCCAGCGCTCCAGGAACAGTTCAGCACGAGACTCTGGCTGTGGGTGACACGCGCACAAAATAAAACTTTCACAACTAACCCATTCTGTAAAAATACACTTGACCGCTGGCAGGGTTTAAAACGGGATTAAAGTGGAGCAATTAAGAGTCGTGTGGGGAGCACCTAATGAGGAAAGAGTGGAACTGATCGCAAAGTTAAAAAGCGTGGACTGAGCTTGGTGAAAGCTCGCTTCACTCCACATCACAGCTCGGCATTGTTTTTACCCTCGTCTGACCTGAGCCCCTGAGCCCTAACAGTGCATTTATGTAACAGTCAAGTGAACTGCTGAACTTATCAACCATTAAAGGCTTTGTGGGTGCAGTGCTAACACACAGGCATGTTCAGCTGTCCAGAGTAAAAGTGTGTGCAGATCTGAAGGCCAGTTTTACTCTACAGATTTACTTTAGCATAGCAGCAAAGCAGAAACTGAGCATTATACAGTTCTTCACTGGAAAAAGAGAAAAATACATAATGCTGGAAATTAATGTGTCAGATTTGTAATGTAGCTTGAAAACATCTTTGTACTGCAAAGAAGGCACAACAGCTTTCCACCAGACTGCAGCATACTGGTTTTAAATGCTTAAATCTATTTGCTGAGCTTATTTGGCAACATCGCTGATCGATATGTGCTAATGAATACTGGATTTTTATTATTTTACTTTTATCACCATTTCAATATTTCAGCGTTTGTCTTAATACGCTTTAAGGGTCACTCTTGAGACCTTTACTCCACATGAGCATCAGTGTTAGGCTACCAGTTGAAATGATCAGTTCATCTCTGATATGTAAGAAACCAGTTTTAGGGTGAGAAAAGGGAAAGTGACTGTTTGTCATTGTGAAACACAGCACAAAACACACTGAACCACCAGAAAATGCATCCTCTGCAGTGAAGCAGTTGGTAGTCATATCCAGCACCCATGGTGCACTGATGGGGACGGTACCTTGCTCAATGGTACTCCAGAGTGTCCTATTGGTCTGGGATTCACTGGTCTTGTCCCTAATCACCAGGCCACCACTTATGCAAAGCCTCCAACTAGCAGTCAATTATATTAAAGGATTCTCATGTAGACTTCTTTACTGAATCAAAAGAAAAGGATAATAAAAACAGAAAGGGTTCCACAAAACCTAAGGTACCATAAAAACAGGAAAACAGTATGTTATTGCAATTACAGCCTTGCCGGTGTAGCTACATCTTTTATCGCTAGTGTCATAAACCTCTGTATGCAAGCTTCACTGCTGTGGAAATTCACACTGGCATGCTAATAAGGTGAACAATGCAAGAGATGAAGTAAAAGAAATACATAATCTGTACGCTTTCTCCCAATATTGTGACGCACTTTCAGCCGGCGTTTAACAGAAACACCTCACAGCTCAGCAAAAAATAGGTGACGTCATGATGCATTAAAGTGAGGGTTTCAACACCTAATTACACACTCAGGTCACCTTTATTTCTTTTCATGAGTTCATAATAAAATAAATAAATAAATGAATAAAACTAAATAAAATGAAAGAATCATTAATAAAACAAATAAGTAAAATAGATTCTTTCTTGTCGCCATGCCTTTCCTTAATAATCTATTTTCACCTTTGAAATTAGAACTTAATAAACAATCGAGAAACTCATTGAGTTGACTAGCCAAAGGTAAGAACAAGAAATTTGTCTAGTTCTCTCTTTCTCCCAATCACAATAAGATGGACGTTAAAAACAGTTGGAAAGTAGAGGTTTAGCTTATGCCTGATACATCCAAGTTCTAGTAGATATGTGGAAGGTTTGTCTGAAACAGAACTGAACCACACATTAGTTTTCTACTTCATAACCTCAGTTGGGGTGTTAGAGAGATAATGTACTGCACTTGTCATTATGCTGCATTTTGCTCTATTGAAGGAAACTGCATTTTTAAATCAGTATTAAACGGATTAATGAAAATCCTAGGTCTCTTCTTCCCACCTAAGGCTCAAATACACAAGCAAGGGAGAGCGCGCCATTACAGAGGCATTTATAAATATTTAAAGATCAAAACATTGGGAATTGAAACCCTATGTACAGAGAAGGAATCTATGGCTTTTAAAGGAAGAAGACAAATTGTAAAGGATGGTGTGATAATCTCAACAAAGCAGGGATACAATGTAAAAATGTGAAATAAACAAGAATGAGAGAGGGTATAAATCAATTAGCACTTTTCTTTAGGGACCCTGGCAGAGTATGTTATTGGACCGTTCAAGTTTTTCTTTGACATTCAATGAAGTGGAACACTCAGATCTAATGAACTCTCCAGCTCTACTCAGCACCAAGAAAACTTCCGTTATTGCAACATCTGAAAACAAGATTTAGACTCTGCTTAAATATTCTCTGATACAATCCTGTGAATGCTCGTGCAGCTCGCCAAGTCCCTCGCAGAAACCTCTCAATTTCTAAGCTAAATTGACAGAACCGCAGGTGCTAAGACTGACACTTTGTCAGACCTGTTCTAGTTTGAACCAGTCTTTGTTTGATCTCAACAATGCCTGAGCAGGAGGCTGCTTCTGCACTGGCTGCACCCAATCACTCATCCCTCGAAAACCTTTCCACCCCAAATAAACATGTCATCAGACATATGAAGGTTGTTGCAGTGATGGCCCATCTGGCACTTCAATACTTCTCTCCTGTCTATCACCTTTCAGTAATTAGTTTAGCAGCAGTTTTGAGATAAAGCTGCAATTCAACCAGCTCTAATATAGTGTTAGATTGGAAGGTAACATCATTGTTACTAAAAGCAAACAATAACTTTTTAATGACTCATGTTTTTCAAATATATATTTAAGAAAAAATTGATTACAAAGCTTTATGTGCTATCAATACATTTAAGTCTTAAATGTGCTTCAAATGGATATAATAATGAAAAGCAAAATACTCATAATCAGAAGGTTGTGGTTCAGTCCCAAGACTATAGGTTGCTCTAAGGTAACTTTGAACTAGGTGCATCTCCCTATCACCTCCCATAATGCCAGATATAATCACCACACTGCAGTCTGGTGTTACAATGCAGAGAGGCTGTTTCATTATGGTCCATACTGTGGGAAGAGTGGTTGTTATTCATAATAATCATATTCATGAGTCACTTTCATTTCTTACTTTAATTTTTAGAATTAGAGACTAGTTACATGGCAAAATGCTACACCTCAACATCCAGCCAAACTTCTGTAAAAGTATACACAACTAGGGCTATTCCCAGCCATACAGTTGTAAGTAAGACTGGTCTGGGGTTAAATAACATCACATAATAAGTTTGTTGCCACATAATATGATGTAATCTGTGGCAAGGTGGCTGCCTACAGCAATGTTTTTCATAAAATTATGTTTTTTGTTTGTTCTCTTGGTTCTTTGTTTTAGCTGTAATAACTCACTGCGCCCAAACACCATATCTAAAAGCTATGAAATATATTTAATTTTCACTCAAATTATGTTTTAAGTGTTTTATGAGATAGATCTCAACGATAAAGTGGCTCAGTACAGGTGCTGATCACATGACTTGAGGATGAGGGGCTGAACCCCTCCTAGTAATGCTCTGATGTACCTTTGAGTAGCCAAAGCTAGCCCCTGGCCTCTGCTCCTTCCTCTGCAATGGGTCGTGGCGACCTGTCCAGGTGTGCAAGGTCTCCGCCTCGCCGCCTGTGTGCGCTGGCTGACTCTACCTCCAACGACCTGTCAAATGGGCGGTAGAAAATGGTGCTATGGTGTGAAAATACTAAGAGGTGTGTTGGCTTAGTGGTAGGTACTTCTGCTCATGGCTCAAGATAACCCAGGCCTGAATCCCATTTAGCAATAACAATTACTCGGTCCTCTGAGCAAGATCTCTAGTTGTTCTAGGACTGTCCCAGGATCAGGAGACATGAAGTTACCCTGGCTAAGAGCTCGCTAAATAGAATGTAAATGTTGATGGATGGACAGATCTCAAATTTGGTGATAACGTTATTTTATCTGGGTATGGGATCGAAAACGTACTATACTTGCTATGTCTAGTTCCAGTAAGAAATTTCCTTCCAATGCTCCTGTAAACACTAATTCATATGTACACATGCCTGGTGTGTGTGTGTCTGTGTGTGTGTAGGTGTGTGTGTGTGTGTGTGTGTGTGTGTGTGTGTGTGTGGTTTGTGTGTGTGTGTGCGTGCAAAGGTGGTGTCTGTCTGTTTTCTCCTAGTTGAGTACAGAAGGTGCACGTAAGATTTGGCAGAAAGAATTGACACACAATAGTGGAGCCCAAATAGAGTTTTCAACAATGCACACTTTAATTATGCTAATTGCATCTGAAACGAGCCGAGAGGGTGTGGGAGGACAGCTGTGTGAGACACAAGCAGAGGAAACGTTCTCTAAGCAAACAAGAGATACATGGCCTTTACATTCAATTTGAGACATGGCTGTGAAATAAACATGACTGCAAACTGATAATGAGCTAGGAGCTCTTTGCTTTTCAACATGCTGAACCTCTTTAATACAGAAGAAAATGAGTGTCAGATTACTCTAATTAAAAAACAGAAAGAAGCAGAGACACATGTTGCTTTTCTGAGCTATTTGTTATTTACCATATTTTATTACATATGAAGCATACATATATTATTGTTGTTAAGTATGCAGCCGCACAGGAAGGCCTGCAGTAGGAATGCAAAAGTGAAGAAGAAGTTGCAACAAAGTTTGGCAATAGCAGCAGTGAAATAGATGCAGAGCTAAAATAGTGTGTAGCAGAGAGTGAGTAACAGAAGCACTGCATTTGTAGCAGTTTATTTAACAGTAACAGCAGGGTATCAGTATATGTAACAGTCACAGCACGGTAGTGGTATCTGTATCAGTATATGTAACAGTTATAGCAGGGTAGTGGTATCTGTAGCGGTATATGTAACAGTTATAGCAGGGTAGTGGTATCTGCAGCGTATGGGAAGATTTAGAAGAGGCAGTGTGATTCAGCTGCATATGTACAGTTATGTGCAGAGGTGGTATTTGTAGTACATATGTAACAGCTTTCATAGTTATGGTGCAGGTATCTGTAGCGTATATGTACACTACAGGGTAGAGACCAGAAGCAATGTGAAGAAGTTATGCAGGCAGCGATTCAGAAGTGTGACATAAGAGTTATAGCTGGGCAGTGTATTTAGAAGGGTATATGCACAGTTACAGGCAGACTCAGAAGTATAGTGAAGAAAGGAGTAGTTGTAGATCAGGAAGGTGGAGATGTAAATAGTTATAGCCATAGTTATTTAGAAGGTATATAAATAAATATAGTTGGGTAGTGGCATTCAGAAGGGAGCAGGCAATACTAAGGTGCAGGGTAGGCATCTGCAGTGCAGTTTATAACATATAGCAGGTAGTGGTATCTGTAGCGGTATATGTAACAGTTACAGCAGGGTAGCGGTATCTGAAGCAGTATATGTAACAGTTATAACATAGTAGTGGTATAAGGTAATGAAGATAGCAGGTAGCGGTATTCACAGAGGTGCATGTTATAGTACATGGGTTGGTATATGTAATAGTGTTATAGAGTGGTAGTGTCCAGAAGTGGCATGTAACAAACATATGGTTTCCAGCATATTTAACAAAGCACAGGGTAAATGCATATGCAGCAGCAGGCAGGCAGCTGGCATCTGTAGCAGCAGGCGTAAATAGCATAGCAGGGGTGGTGGATCCTGGGAATGCATATGCTGCAAAGAGCAGGGTAGCTAAAAGGGCGTACAAGAGTCATAGCAGGGTGATGGTCCAGGAAGTGTATGCAAGTGTCATAGTTGGGTAGTGTATCTGTAGCATATGCACAGTTATATGTTGCATCTGTAGCAGCTTTATTATGGAGTGGCAGTGAGGGTATGTATCTAGAAGGCATATGTAACAGTTACAGCAGGGTAGCGGTATCTGTTGTGTATATGTAACAGTTATAGCATGCAGAGTGGTATATGTAACAGTTATGGCAGGGTAGCGGTATCTTAGCCAGTATATGTAACAGTTATAGCAGGGTAGCAGTATCTAGCAGTATATGTAACAGTTATAGTACGGTAGGTATATGGGCTGAGTTATAGCAGGTAGTGGTATCTCAGAAGGTATATGTAACAGTTACAGCAGGGCAAAGCAGACATCTGAAGAAATATGTACAGTTATATTTATAGTAGATATGTGTTTGAAGTTATAGCAGAAAGCAGATCTGAAGCAGTATAACAGTCATAGTATAGAAGGGATTCAGAATGTGTATATGTAAATGTCACAGCACTGCAGTGTGATCTGTAGTACATGTAACAAAGTTATAGCAGGGCAGCGGTATCTGTAGAAGTATATGTAAGAGTTACAGCAGGGTAGTGATATCTGTAGCGGTATATGTAACAGTTATAGCAGGGTAGTGGTATCTGTAGCGGTATATGTACAGTTACAGTGAGGTAGCGGCATTCAGAAGCTACATATGGCCAGCTATAGCATGGTAGTGGTATATGTAACAGTTATGGCAGGGTAGCGGTATCTGTAGTAGTATATGTAACAGTTATAGCAGGGTAGCAGTATCTGAAGCAGTATATGTAACAGTTATAGCATGGTAGGTATATGTAAATAGCATAGTAGTGGGTAGTGGTATCTGTAGCGGTATATGTACAGTTACAGCAGGGTAGCGGTATCTGAAGCAGTATATGTAACAGTTATAGCATGGTAGTGGTATATGTAACAGTTATAGCAGGGTAGCGGTATCTAGCGGTATATGTAACAGTTATAGCAGGGTAGCGGTATCTGTAGCAGTATATGCAGACACAGGTAGTACATTCCTGTATGTATATGTAACAGTTATAGCAGGGTAGTGGTATCTGTAGCGGTATATGTGACAGTTACAGTAGGCTAGCAGTATCTGTATTAGTATGTAAAACAGTTAAAGCTGGGTAGTGGTAACTGTAGCAGTATATGTAACAGTTACAGCAGAGTAGCGGCATCTGTAGCTGCATATTTGGGTTGAAGTTATTGCAGGTACAGCATTCAGAAGTGGACATGCAAATACATATGCAGTGCAACTGCATTAGCACAATAAAGTTACAGGCAGTGGTATCTGTAGCGGTATATGTAACAGTTACAGCAGGGTATCGGTATCTGTAGCAGTATATTTAACAGTTATTGCAGGGTAGTTGTATCTGTACCGGTATATGCAACAGTTATAGCAGGGTAGCGGTATCTGTAGTAGATATCGTAAGAGTTACAGCAGGCTAGTGGTATCTGCAGGCATATGCAATAGTTGTCGAAAGTGTATCTGTGCAGCATGCAACAGTTACAGCAGGGCAGCGGGTATCTGTAGCGTATGTACAGCGCAGGCAGCAGGCATCTGTAGCGTGCATACAACAGTTATAGTATGGGTAGTAAAGGCGTAACAATTATAAGTATGCAGTGGTATATGTACAGCAGGTAGGTGTGGCATCTGCAGCAGAAGGCGTCACAGTTACAGCAGGGCAATCGTATCCGTAGCAGGCGGTGTACAGTTACGCAGGCAGTGGTATCTGTAGCGTATATGCATACAGGTTATAGCAGGTAGCGTATTCGTAGTGGTATATGTAAAAGACAGTGAAGTCGCAGGTATCCAGGGTATTTGTAATAGTTATTGCGCAGGCAGTCATCTGTAGCATGGCGTAACAGGTTGGCAGCAGGCAGTGCAGTACATCTGCAATCTGGCATATGTAACAGTTATGCAGGTGTGGCATCTTAGCTGCATATAACAGTTATATTAAGAGTGTATCTGTATATAATTAAACAGTTATATAGCCATGTAGTGGTATTTGTAGCTATATATAAAACAGCTATTGCAGGTAGCGTGTATCTAGTGTATGTGAAGAGCCAGCAGGGTAGAAAGTGGCCTGGGGAATATGGTATGTAAATAGTCAGTAGTGAGTGGTAGCATCTGTAGCGGCACATGGCCAGCCAACAGCAGGGTAGTGGTATCTGTAGCAGTATATGTAACAGTTACAGCAGGGTAGTATCTGTGTAGATAGTATGTAAAGAGTTACAGCAGGTAGTAAGATCCAGCGGTATGTAACAGTTATAGTATGGCAGTGTATCTGGGTTATGTATACAAAATAAAGGCAGCAGGGTAGCTGGTATTCGAAGGCATATGGTAATAACAGAAAAGTGGTATGGCATATGGAAGAGCAGTGCAGGAATGTGATCTGTATGTATATGTAAGAAGCAGGCTTAGTAGCGTATCTGAAGTGTATATGCAATAAAGTAGCAGCAGGGGTGGAGTGTGATTCAAATGAAGTATACAGTTATAGCAGGGTAGTGGTATCTGTAGCGGTAGATGTAACAGTTACAGCAGGGTAGCAGTATCTGTAAAGTGTATATGTAACAGTTACAGCAGGGTAGTGGTATCTGTAGCAGTGAGGCAATAGTTATGTTAGGCAAAGTGGTATCTGTAGTGGCATATAATAGTTACAGCAGGGTAGGGTGGTATTCACTGTGTTATGCACAGTTACAGCAGGTGCAGTGTGTATCTGCAGCAGTATATGTAACAGTTATGCTAGGCAGGGTAGTGGTATATGTAACAGTTATAGCAGGGTAGTGGCATCTGTAGCGGTATTTGTAACAGTTATTGCAGGGTAGCGGTATCTATAGTGGCATATGTAACATTTATAATAGGGTAGTGATATCTGTAGCAGTATATGTAACAGTTATAGCAGGGTAGCGGTATCTGTAGCGGTATATGTAACAGTTACAGCAGGGTAGCAGTATCTGTAACGTATACATGTACAGTTATAGCAGGCACTGTATCTGTATGCATATGCAGTAGAAGAGAGCTAGTAAAGTGTATCTGTAGTGATAATGTAATAGTTATAGCAGCGGTAGTGGTATTTGTAGCGGTATATAACAGTTATTGCAGGGTAGCGGTATTTAGCGGTATATGTAACAGTCACAGCAGGGTAGCGGTATCTGTAGCGGTATATGTAACAGTCATAGCAGGCTAGCGGTATCTGTAGCGATATGTAACAGCCAGGAAGGTAGTGGTATCTGTAGCAGCATATGGGCTGTTATAGCAGGCAGCGGTATCTGTAGCAAAGGTAAGACAGCAGGGTAGTGGTACTCCAGTGCATATGTAACAGTTATATGAGATAGTGGTATTCATTATGTATATGCAATAGTTACAGGGTAGCGTATCTGGAAGCAGCATATAAAAGAAGTTATTTAGCAATGGTAGGTATATGTAAATATTATATGAGGTAGTGTATCGTGGCGGTATATGTACAGTTATAGCATGAAGGGATTCAGAAGTGCATATGTAACAGTTACAGCAGGGTGGCATCTGTATCAGTATATGTAACAGTTACAGCAGGCTAGTGGTATCTGTAGCGGTATATGTAAATACATGGTATGGTAGTGGTCTGTAGCGCATATGTAACTGTTACAGCAGGGGCAGGGTATCCAGATCAGTATATGCAACAGTTGCAGCAGGTAGCTAGCATCCAGAAGCGTGATATGCAATAGCACACAGCAGGGCAGTGGTATCTGCATCAGCATACAACAGCCACAGCAGGGTAGCGGCATCTTGTGGCACAAGGGGGCCAGTTATAGCAGGGTAGTGTATATGTAACAGTTATAGCAGGGTAGTGGTATCTGTAGTGGTATATGTAACAGTTATAGCAGGTTTATTTACAGCAGTAGTGGAGATAACAGAAGCAATGTTAGTAATACTGTAATAGTATTAGCTGTACTTTTCCTACTATGAAAAACTATTGGATAATCAGACATTCAAAATCCCTAATGAAAATGGCAGGCTAAAATGGTTGCATTGCTTGCAATCTTTCTTTTTTCCAGGAGTGGTTGATAAATCTAATATATGTTTGTCCATCACTTTCCCTGTTTGGTTTCACTGAAATAATATCAGTTTGTACAAGAAATTGCCTTAAAACACAAGAAGGCCTAATACACCAGGCACCAACTCATGCAATCTAAAGAATTCCTATTATTATTAGAGACTCTTGACAAAACTACTAACGCTGGAGCTTCTAGCTTAATAAAAAATGCACCCAATGTTAGTTAAACATGTAAAAGAGAGAATCTGCAAGATCTGAAGAGATTTCCTTCCAGAGCTGTAAGGAAGCGCTTGATAATGTCACTTCAGTACAATGATAGTCTCACAAATTCTCATCACCCACAATAAGCCTTTCACAAAACACAGGGGCTGGGAGTTCTCGTGAGCTGCTTCACAATGCACATGGGCAAAACTTTGTTCTAACTGTCTCTTTCAAAACGGGGTTGTGGAGTTGGAGGTGCTGGGGGGAGGCGAGGGGGGGGGGCTTCTCACCTGGCACGCAACATGCACACGGCCAGACACAAGCAGCCTCGTCTCGTTTCATCCATTAAATATATGTAAATGAAGAGACACACCAGAGAGAGGCTGCATAATAGCTCGCACGAGGGAGAAATGGATCCTGCGTAGTGATTAATTCATTTGATGATGCCTCTAGTGAGGAATTTTAGGTCACAAATGAACTGACAGGATGACAAATTACCATTTTAAGGAATTTACTAGGAATCATTAAGGAACAAATTGTCAGGTAGTTTGTGGCAAGGCTGAGGGGATGGAATAAATGTAGATCTTTTTTTTCCCCTCTTTCCCTTATCTGCAATGTAGCATTAATTATCTTTTTGTGCAAATCTTCTCCACAGTGCTTGTCTGATTGGGTGTAATGCATGGAGTAGTTCCAGTCAAATCAAAACGAATAGGGAAGATTCTGCACAACTAACTGTTAGGAGTTGTGCCGTGGAGCACTGAGGCGGGAAGCCAAAAGATGGGAGTGAGAGAGAAAGTTGTGAGAGAGAGAGAGGCAGCTCTTCTCAGTTTCTTTGTCCATTAGTTTCACCAACTGGTGTCGGACCTGCTGTGATTTTATTTGAATGTTTACAGTTTAGTCTAATGCACAAACGAAGCAGAAGACAATGCCTTTGGAGGCCACTGTGATCAGAATGCACATGCTGCTCTTATTGCACTGCCTCTCCAACACGCAGTCTTTCAAAACACAAATTCATCTGGCCAATAAACGCACCACTTCTGTTCCATACTGCGTTACTAATCCTTAACAAAGATATTTGTCTTTTTTTTACAGGCTTTCATGCCTTAAAGGTAGAGTTCAGCAAAAAGAATCTAATTTTTGCAGCTTTGCATTCCCAGTGCAGTAGACGACTAGTGAAATATGCAACTGGGGTTTCTTTAGTAGCTGAGAGGCTCGTGGTACCAAAACAAGTTGTTTCTGTAAAAGGTAACACATCCATAATCTTAAGGAAGAGCAGATGCAAGCTCTAGCAGATTGAGAGCAATTTGGGTAATTTGTTATCATTTATTTTAGATCTGCCCACTGAATATGTCTGATCAGATTCAGCTTATGGTAGGTGGGAAACTTAATTAAACCATTTCTTTAACGCTTTATCCAAAGTTTTTCCAAATCCAAATTTGATATTACAAGCACTATTACAATAGAGCAACACAAAGTACTAAACAATAAAACATAGTGAAATACATAAAAGTGCAATGAAGGACAAAAACAAGATAAATAAATATATATTATATATATATATATATATATATATATATAGTATATATATATATATATATATATATATATATATATACACAAAATAAAATATATTTACTTGTAGCTTGATGGAAGCAATTTGCAAAAAGATCAAAAAGAACTTGCATTATTTCATTTTATTATGCCTTAAATTTGCTGATAAATTATAAAAATTATAAGTACTGCCATTTGTAACTGGCGTTGAAGTTACTATTTACTATAGTAAAGTGCAAAGTGGCTGAAAGTGCATTTAGCCTTTTTTAATAGAATGACAAGATATTCTGAATTAGTGATTATTTTATTATTATTATTATTTTTTTTTTTACTAAGCACTGTTCAGATCCTGGAGAGCCAGAATCCACCATGCCAGTTCGTTGTCGGGTTTAATGGGAGAAATCACCAGACTGAGCTGGACTCAGACCCCCTAAAAAACGTTTTTAGACTGGCAACTAAAACCAAAGAATCATCAGAAATGCAGGATTTAAGCAGAATATAAACCTATTTCTTAGTATCTGACCTATTAAATGAACTAATTTGTATTACAACACAAAAACAGTCATAAATTTTGACTTCTAGGCTAAAACCGCCAGGGCCTGGGTCCAAGTACCATTTCCTTCATATGTCTGCATGATTTGAAGAATGCATCAGTGGGGTTTACGAGTTTACAGGAATAATTTCAACACCCTGATCTGCAGCCAATACTTAACAAAGACTTCACATTACAAAATGTAAAAAAAAAATCTAATAAATTTAATGAATGAAAGCCTCAATTTTAAGCATTTAGGTACAATCTGATGTTTTTTTTGTTGGAGGTGTCCTTTTGTTTTTGAAGATTTTAAGGTCCTCCTGTCATACATCACAATGTATGACTGCCTATTGCAATACTTCTTCGTAAGGAGACCTAAAACTTGACATGAAAATCCTCTACATCTGACTCTTCCACCAAGACATATCTGTCATATCTAGCGAAGGCGCTTTCTTCATCTATAGCTTTAAGGAGCTTGAGCAGAAAGTCTAGGGAACTACTAACAGTCCTTTGCTTGCTTTCTTGTATACTGGCCACATTTCTCTTCAATACAGAATGAAAATAGACACTCCTTTGCTACATCTTTCTTGATACAACCAACACCTGCCAATTAGCCTCTCACAAAGAGACAGTGGCAGCATGTGAGGTCTGAAAATCATGCTTTATATAACAGATGCTGCGACATGGGCGACTGTCAGAATGGACTGGCTTTTCCTGTTTGTTTTAGTCTGAATGTGAGAGAGTAGATGACAGGATGAACGAATATTTTTCAGATCCAACCCCCCCCCCCAAAAAAAATAACGGAGGTGTGATAAATGTCCCATGTGGTGGAGCGCACACACACATGAGATACAAGATGTCAGGAACGGCTATAATTAAGCCGACACTGAGACAACCCTGCCCCCTGCCTTAGGACGGCTCTCCAGTTTTAGACTTCATTCTCAGAAAGCCTGAGTTAAATCTCCTAAACATGAAGTATCTGGTAAGTTGATGGATTGATGGCTCTTAGAGAGATGATACTAAATATTGGTCAGCACTTTATTTTAATAGTCTCTACAGCTTATTTGCAATGTTGACTTTAACAAGCTCTGTGGTAAACCTGGCAAGAAGGTCAGGCATAGATTAAGGTTAGGCTAAGGAAGGGTTTTAGATTTAGTCAAAGAAAAGTTCAGTTAAATTAATAGATATTTAACTCATGTTAAAGAATCCAGAAATAAATACACAAATGAAAAAACGCTTATTGCTGTGTGAGACTTAAACGTTTTAATATGTACATTTTTAAAGCTTAACAGCAAGTTTATAGTATGCTATACAGCTGGACCACTATAACCACTATAACACACATTATATCTTCTGTGATTTACTTAAGTTGCACATTACTGAATAATATACTTCATTTAAATGTCTTAGATGATGTAGATATAATTTAATAATATAATAATAATATAATTACTTTTTTATAAATGGCAAAATAAAAGAGCTGACATGCAGCCCAGGTAATTGTTTTCATTGGAACTGGAAGATTAAAATAATGCTTTTTAAGAGTTTTTTTTTCCAAGCTTTCTTCCCTTCTTTATTAAAAGCTCATGGAAAGAGTGTTATTATTTCAACACTGTAATTCAAAACGTCTGAACTACTGATGCCACTCTGGAATGCTGCCCAAGAGGAGGTGCCGTTCTGCAAAGCATCCAAATAAGGTGGTTAACGTACCAGAATTGTTGAATTATGATCTGGGGCTTTAGTCCCATGTGCTAATCGGGCCCCAACCTATTTTGGTTTTTGAAAATTTGTGTACACGCGTGTGGCAGGTTTGATGGATGCCTTTCTTGACGATTTATATTGCACCAATCGTCAATTATGGCCATTTCCAGCAAAGTGACTGGTCTGTATAAAACAGTAATGAAAAATTTCATCTCCAAAATGCAGCACCCATGAAAGCGCTAGATTTATTTATATGGAAAGTCTTCACAAATTCTCACTACTCATCATCACCTCTGCTTCTGAATGGTATTGAAGGAAATATCACCAAATAACATGTATGCCAGAAGTAGATAGTCACAGCGCTCATGGGATTCTTCCAATTTAATCTCATGAGTGATGACTTCAGTAAACCACAGACAGTATCACTAAGCCCAGGTCAGCCTGGATGAACACTAGACAGTCGTGAGCTCCATCCAGAGCATAGCCAAAGACTTCTCCTCTAGCTTGGCTTCTCTGGGTATTGCAACTTTCTAAGTCTGAAACTAAAATTAGGAGACTTTGCTGTGAAAAGATAATTCTCAAGAGAGGTGGCACTTGGGTAAGTTGCTGGAACTGTGGAGGATCAACTAAGTGGTGCTGCATTAAAACCTACAGCAGCACTATTAACCACTGAGAAGAGTCTGTAGTCTACCTAGAGGTTAGTAGTGTTAGAAACAAAGTTGAGCACAAACTGCATTTCTGAGTAATGATCTACTTTTATGCATCTCCCAGTGAAGTCCCTTCTCTTTTTTTGGAGATATGATCTATGTTAGATCCACTAAAATATTGTCTGTCATATTCCATTTGTTTCTAAATGTCACCTTATGAACAAGAAAATATGACACCTGTGAATCTACATGGTAACAAAAAACACAGACTTATATGGAAGTTCCAGGTCAAGGTATGAGCCTATGCATGCCCTTCAACCATCTAGAATTAGCACATCAAAAGCCTTAAAACATATTAATTGAAATTAATAATAGGTTTTAAAATGGTTATACAAAATAAAATAACAAGAAAACACCTGCATCAAGCTGTCAAGTTGTGTGAGGTGTATGCAGTGTGTGCGCAAAGTATGCATGTGCAAGTGTGTGTGTGTGAGTGTGTGTGTGTGTGTGTGTGTGTATGTGTGTGTGAGTGTGTGGCAGTAATTTGTGGGACCATCTTGGAAAAATCCATTCAAACAATATTGTACAAAACAATGCACAAACTTTAAATACCTAGAAAAGTCTAGTTTAGTTTTTTATTTGCTTTTTTATTATTTCATTATTATTTCAATATTTTTATTTCTTTATTAATGGTCTGCAGTTCTTTCTTATGATTCATTTTCTACTAATAGGAAATGAAATATGAGAACTGTCTTAGTTTCATGAAGCAAACTACATTAACAGCTTATTTACTGAAAGACTAATTGCAGATTTTGGGTATTTATTGTTTTTATTTTTACCTCTTAAATCTAACTTCATAGTTGGCGCTTATTAAATAAAGACACTTTGTGTGAAACTCATTTGTCTAAAAACTGTTGGAGAAATAAATAAATACAGAAAATAAACTTGTTACTGAGTCTCTAAATAACAGCAGTTTCTTTTTTCAGAACAAAGATCATCACGATGCATTTCCACAATTCATTTTAAGTCAAATTGACACATGAGTGCTGAAAAAACAGAAGTAGCAGATCTATGTGCCTTTAGTGCTATAGTGCTATAGATGCAGTTTTATAATTTAACATTTAAATTTAATTAAACCTAAGGGACTTCCATAGATATGGGTGATGTTCTCAGCAGGTAATAGTTTTATCCATGATTCACTTCTACAAATTCACAAAGATGCTTCAGATGTACTTGCTGTTTTCAATATTTTGAAGTTGAGACACTTTCTTTTCACTAATTCTTATTTTGATTGATTTATTTAGGTTAGAAAGCTCATCTGCTTCAAAAAGTCATAGACTTGTACTTTAACTCTTTGTCTGGGAGGAAAGCTGTAACAAAGTTGAGGTGTTGTAATTTATTTAAACAAATGATACAAATAATTTTATTAAATGTGCTGGTTTATCCGCTCTGCCTTTTGTACTTTCAACTTAATTTTAATCATTCAAAGTATTGTAGTATTTCTAGTGAGATTTTAAAAACTTACTAAGTTCTAACTTTCTATTCTTATTTCTTGGTGTATTTTATATTTCTAGAAGACTCAAAAAATATAAATATATTTATATATATATATATATATATATAGTATATATATGTTACATATATATAGATAGATAGATAGATAGATAGATAGATAGATAGATATGGCAAAAATTCTTTAGGAATATTTACAAAGTAGTACAGACTCTAAATATCACACAAAAACTTGCGTAATACCTTTATCATATCATTTACCTAACATGATTAAAAACATTTAATGAATCATTAGGTATTATTGAGCTGCTGATGAATAGTTTGCTAATGGTAAGAACTGTATGCAATAAGAAGATAAATATTTTAACATAATTACAGGTCCTCTTAGTGAAGTGATTACGTGCCTGCCAGTGTAATAATTACACCCACCAATCCCACAATTAATCAATTAACCAGTAAAGCCAATCAAGCGACTAACTAAAGCAAAGGCAGAAACAATCAGCTGTGTCCATAACAGCCCTGAAACACTCAATCATCAGTGTCAGAAGAGCCGGCCAAGCCATGTGAATAATGATTGATATGCCATATGCCAGCCTCTCTCTCTCTGAGCTTACGGCACCCGGATCCTCTGATAGGAGTGCCGTTAAAAATGAAACTCATGGAAATGTCAGCCTGCGGTGGAGGAACAACAAAAGGAAGAGCCATGCAAAATCATTTCCAAAGAGAGGCTGGTCCATTGTCTCTGCAGCAGATGTGTTTAGAATAATAAACGGCCTGGGCTGGCTGCAACATGCCGCGCTTGAGCATGTAGCTTTGATTAACCGCATGCCCCTTGTTGTATCATTGCCCATTGACCCGCTCTGAACCTCTGGCCTCTGTGCAAAGCGCTGGTCTTGGAGCAGTGGGAGATGGGTGAGTAAAGAAGGGGCTCCAGGTCTGTTCTTTGTGAGCTGAAGTTATCGGCAGCTGCCAGTGTATCAAAGGCTGAGGCGCCACCCCAGCACAGCCAAACTGAGAGTATTACCCAATTTGTGGTTTCATTTTCTATCATCTCAACCAGTCCACTTCACCAGTACGCAGGAGGGGAAGCAAGGGCCAGCTACAGACACACACACACACACACGTACACATTAGAGAAGTGGGGCAAGGAAACACTGGGCAAAACGAGCATCACGTTTTTTATTCTCTGAGCACAATGGACACACTTTGTCTCTTACACATTCACAAAACCTGTCACATCCTCATCTCACCCCAATTCTCCACAAGACTGTGGACTTTAAAGTAAAGTGTAGACAAAGTTCATGGCTGTTATTACACTCTTTTGTTCCCTTTTTGTAGATAAAGTGTGTCATATTGTGTCAATTGAGGGGGAAAAAAATCTACACAGTCCGATGCAAAAGTGTGTGAAGGCTTTGGCCACAGTTTGCACAGTGTCTGTTATCAGTATTTAAGTACACAAGCTTCATAACTCCATGTTGGCTGAATGACTGTATTTGGGGTATGTGGAGAAAATGGACAAGAACAGAGCTACTGATAATCTAATAATATAGAAGAAAGCAGTATAACATTGTAAACAGAAAAAAATAATTGCACCCTGTAATTGCAAGCCTCCTTTAGGAAGTAATATTAATATCTTTGGCAGCTAATTTATAGTAAATTGTCAAGCAAATAGATAATACAGAACAATATATATGCAACAATTTTTTTTTTTTCTTTCTTCTTTGACTAAAGGCTAGAGGTGAATATATCTTAGTTGCTGAGGAAGCTGACTGATAACATTAATTTTGAAAGTGACTGACCACTATGACAGGCTCAAAACCATAGTTATATACCACATTCTGTTTCAGGACGGTTCTGGAATGTAGCTCATATTTCTGTTTCAGCATGTTTCACCAGTAGTGAGACACATCTGTATTAGAGTGATGTTGTAATCTGCGAATACAAATAGGTTCTGCTTCTGTTTCTCTGCTCTGCATGCACCTGCAAGTCCTCTGCCGATTTGAGTGGCCGTTTAAGCAGGGCAAGGGGGCTGTGGCATGGGCAGCGGTGGATGGGGAGGCTGAGGAGCAGGCCATGCTGAGGGCTGCGTGGTTAAATCACCTGGCCCTCCTGACGGGATCAATAGCGGTTGGCCGTGCAGCAGCCGACTGCCATGGCTGACAGGGGTCCGCCCGCTGTAATTGGATCAAAAATGCAGGCACCCCAACCCCTGCCCTGAGACCCTACCATACACACACACACACACATGCACATACACACTCCAACACCCCCCACCCCAGTACTGTCACAGCTGTCACATGTCATCCTGGGCCTTGTAGCCACCTTAGGAGGCTTTTTTAGGATCTCTACCCTCTTTTTCCCTCTGTTCCTTCTCTTTTCATTTACTGTGTCCTTCTATCTTCCTCTCTTTTCTCATACTTTTCTCTCTCATTTTTTCCTCGTTCTCTCTCTCTCTCCTTTTCTTCTTTCCCCTTTCCTCAGCAGATGGGTGGTGATAGGCCTATTCTTCATGCTTTTATGCAAAAGGAAGATCTGTGTCATCTGAGGATTTCATGGAAATAAAGTCACCATTTATTTGCGGGGGAAAGATTGAAACAGCCTGTAAAGAGGAGAGAGATGATGCGGTTTAGCTTATTAAAATGAAGAGGGGAATAAATAACGAGGCCTTTTTGAGAAACAACCAAGGACGAGTTCAGGGTGGAGGGAAGGGAATTGCAGAGGCGCTCTAAGTGAAGCCAGTAATGAAAACCACTCCATCAGAATGCCACCGCTGGTTATCTCCCATGTTACCTATCTCTCCATCGCTATCTCTCTGCAGATTTTGTTGCATTGTGCTCTCTCAAGACTGGGACTCCGCATGTTTCAAAAAAGCAAATATTGACCAAATCCTCTAGTGCTGCATTTGAGGTCTGAATATGTGTGAGACTTCATCTGAAAGCCATGATGGGAAATATTTGAAGTAGTGGTGGCCAATAGGTTTGGAGTGTTACCTTTACCTCAACATGGAATATGCAGAACACATAAAGGAATTTCTTCCTAGACGTCTCGGATATGTCATGTCTGTATACTGGCAAAATGGATCAAATGCAGATTATAATGGCTAGCCCTCTCCCAGGGTACAAATATGCAGCCTATTCCCAGTTTAGATTATCTAAAGAGTGAGGGGCTAGTCACAATCCTTTAAAGCAGGGATTCACACCTTACTTTAACAGAGATGAAGATGACGTATATTTAGGTCCACCGTGACTAAAAAGCTTTCCTCTCCTAACAGTCGGGAGGCTGTAAAATTGTCATTTCCTTTATCTGCAGAGTTGAAAAGCTTGGAATTATCATGCATCGCGAGCGACTGCTCAGGAAAATCCTGGCACGGCAGACATGAGAGCGGATCGGATTAAAGGAAGCTTCAACATTAAAGGAGAATCCATATGCAAATTTACCATCAATATGCAGCAATTAGAGAAAGCTTGTTTGTGATGTAATCCTACAAGAGAGTCCTCGTTCTCATTTCCCCACATCCTAATCACCAGAGCTTAGAGACAATCCATTATCCGACAAATTTATACTCGTTTCATTTTGAGTTTAAAATATTAGTCTTTTTGTCCAAAAACGATCCACAACACAAGGCATGGGCCGTCCTCACAATCAAACGCTGTTAAAAAACAAAGAAGGATTTTAGTTTTAACTGCACAGCTGTGACAAATACAAAGTGGAAACATTAAAGGGAATCAGACAAAAAGTGATGAAACACTTGTAAGATGTGGAAACATAAAGGAATACACACTGGAATAAACTGAACATAAGGCAGACTTTAAACTGGGGACAGACAGTGCAAGTGCGTATGGAGATAGGAGTCACTGGTGAGATTCTCCAGTAGCAGTGCGAGGACTGACACACACACACTGATGCGAACATTAGGCCAGCATCAACATCTTTTGGCACTATGTCAGACATTCTACTCCATGGACCGCATGTTCACCTCTCTGTGCTTCACTGGGCTAAAGGTTGTGCTTAGCAAATAGAGAGAAGAGAGAGAGAGAGAGAGAGAGAGAGGAGGGGTATGAAAGAGAGAAGAGAGGTGGAGGCAGTGCAAATGTAGAGGGAATGTGGAGGAGCATCGCTGGAGATGAAGAAGATGCAAGAAAGTGGAAAAGATTAAAGAAGGAGGCCACAAAAAGCAGGTTAAAGAGGAAAGCAAGAAAGAGGAAGTGTGGGAATATGCAAAACAGGATAAGGGAGGTAGAGTGATGGAGCATGAGAGATAAAGATGTAAGAAGAAAGAGAAAGAAAGAAAGAAAGAAAGAACAGAAGGGAGGAGAGAGGAGGGGACTAGAGGATAGAGAGTGTGGGAGTGGGAGAGGAAGGTGGGACTGAGAAAGAGAAACAATGTGAGAGAGAGAGAGAGAGAGGAGAGAGAGAGAGAGAGAGAGAGAGAGAGAGAGAGAGAGAGAGAGAGAGAGTATAGGGCAGTAGCAGGCTGGCCGCAGGGCTGTGCTAAGTGATCTGTATTCTCTCAGAGCCCTCAGTTCCCTAACCCTGTGAAATTAACAACACTTCCCTCCTCCATGACCTTCAACCCCTCACATAATACCACATCCAGTAAGCACCATGCATGAGGAGTTGTCTGAATAATGCAGTGTCTTCTCAAACTATGTCAATGTTTTCACACATGGTTCGAGAGCGGATCGTAATGTGCCAGAGGGCTGCCGTGGTTCCTCCTTTTCTCTCTCCTTGAGATAGGAAATAGTTATCAATGGTTGCTGTAAAAAGTAGAGCAGAGTGCTTTCATTTTTCACTTTCTGTATCAGAGCCAAAGCAAAATAAATGGTAAAAATTCTAGATCAATTGACAAGACATGTTTGAGGTTTCCGTGTTTAATTGATGTGCAATCAATAACACACAAATGTAAATTACACTACAAAATAGCATTAGGCAGCACAGAAATGTCAATACAAATAGTGCTGGGTCATGTCATTTAAAGATACAAAAAGTGATCTTAGAAAGAAATATCTCACTCCTTAACCTGGGATAAGTTTGCAATGCTAATTTCTTAATATGATATGCTATTATATTACTTTTAGATAACTCAGTAAACTTTAGGCACCATATATGTCTTGACTGCTCAGGTATGGCTACAAATATTTGGCTGAACTATCACTTTTATATGGAATCTATTGGACCACACCCATATACGCCCCACCTCCCCACCCCCAAACACACATCCACACACACACACACACACACACACACACACACACACACACACACACACACACACACACACACACCCAACAGAGCCTCTGTAAGGCCTTTGATGGAAGTTCAAGGCTGAATCTAGAGAAGGCAACATTACAGGTGACAGAAAGGCAGCCAGAGTGTTTAGTGAGCGTAATTTCTCATAGACCTCCTGCAGGACGACAGCTTACAAGACGTGGGGCTCCATCAGGAGAGTGTGTGTGTGTATGAGTGGGGGGGCCCTAACAGAGTGACCCACACACCTCACCTCCTCACCCCACGCTCATAATCACAGGGCTGGGAAACGCGCGCAGTCCGCTAAAAGGCAGATGGCATTACAGAGATGTTAAAACGCCACTTAAACTTCTCTCTTACTGGAGATTACTTTAAACTGGGGTTTGCATTTAAAAGGATGCTTAGGGGCTTTGATTAGTAATTTGTGGGTTTGCAGCAGAATCGTGTCTGACGGGATCCAAAGTTTCTTTGTGGAGAGGTGGACAAAGACTCAGCTACATGTTCATCTAGAGGTGCAAATCTTTGACCTTATAATGATTCTAGCACTGTTTCATTGAATCATTTCACTGCAGTACAACCGTGTTTTTAAGAACTAATTAGAAGAAATAAAAATGGATTTTTACTGGACACACAGCAAAAGAGGGTAAAAGTGCAGAAAAAAGCAGTTACGTGATATGACATTATCCTGCATTTAAAATGTCCAGAAGTATTGACTCTGTAGTGAAAATGTACTTTTTTAGTAAATCAACGAACTATATAATTTGAGCAAAGGCTGACCAAACATTTTCATTTACAAAATATTTAACCTCCGAAGTTAGTGAAGAACCTCCTTTTCACTCTAATCCTGGGTGTAGAGAAATAAAGTAGACAGTAAAAGCAATAAAACAAGCTTTGTTTTCATGCTACACCTAAAAATAGCCTTAACAGAGGATGTTGTTAAAAAGGAAAAGAGGGAGCACTTTACTTAACATCATCAAGAAGTTTTTTATAACAGAGTTCAATCAGTTTTAACATCTGAAATCCATTGATGTCCGAACCCACAGCTGAATCATGACCATCATCCATATCTACCCACCACTACGCAGAGGTGAATTTACATCTCGAACACAAAGGCAAAGGCAAAATCTGTCGAGTAGGGAGCAATAACATGAGCTGTGTGTCTTTTTTACATTTTTACAATGTGCAAGCATAGGTAAGAATGTTATTAAATGAATGAATTTACATTCACGAGTCACACTCTCAAAGATGTAACAGTGGTGTTGTTTTGTTTTTACTTTTATGTTAGTGGCATGAAAAACGCACATGTTTTGTGTGCGTGTGTGTTTGGGTGTGTGTTGATGTCCAGGTTTGGTCCTCACAAGGAATGCTTGATCATGAGCATAGCCACAGGTCTGTGTTAGTAGCTGTGGTCGTGCCGTGATGGGGATAGGGGTGAAGGTGTGGAAATAAGCTGAGTGTGTGTGTGTGTGTGTGTGTGTGTCTGTTTGTGTGTGAGCATGAACACAGGCTGCATAGAGCAGCCCAGGCGTTTAAAGATAGACGGCGGCTAGCTTGCCTCACAGCTCATACGGGACAAGTGCTGGACCCATCACTCCCTGTGCCGGACAATGACACTGATGAGAAGTCAAAATCGGGATGGGACACTTTGGATACATTATTTAGAATTTACTGAGTGAGAAAAGAGAGAGATTTCCAAACCTGGAGCTCACAATAAAGAAAGTCAGTTGCAGGAGGGACGTATCTTCGTGTAAAGAGTAAATTACAGAAGATGGTTCTATACACTATTCTGAGATAAATCTGTATTGTGACCAGATTGTTAAACAAACTGTTAAGATACGCAAATCCCTTTGATATTGGACTTGGGATACAGCTTTAGCTCATCTTACAGAGAAGAGTGTGCAGTTTTCAGGCAGAGTGAAACTGAATCGAAAGTAGGATTGTGTCAGAAATAAATTACTTTTCATTAATAATTCCTCAAACATTGGTGTCCAAAACTATCTTTTGAGACAGCAGAAACCATCACTATGAACACACTATGTGTGTGTGTGTGTGTGTGTGTGTGAGAGAGAGAGAGAGAGAGAGAGAGAGAGAGGAGAAAAGTATACACACTGTGCAAAAGTTTTAGGCAGGTGTGAAAAACTGCTGTAAACAAAGAATGCTTTCAGAAATATAAATAATGATTGTTTATCAAAGTCAGGGATTCTGTAGGATTATGAATGGCGTCTGATCAAACTAGCTTTACCAAACAGGTGCTGATGATCATCAATGTCACATTTGAGGCTGAAACACAGTCATGTTTAAACAACTTTCCAAATGAGTTCCTTCAAAAACCGTGCAAGTGTACCTAGTAAAGAATTATTGCTTTAGTTGCAAGGTATCATAATCAATATTGACTTGATTTAGATTCTCTTTAATTATGCACTGCATTTGTTGATTGGATGAAAACAAACGATTAACTTCCTTCATTTCAAAGCATTCTTTTGTTTACAGTATTTTTCTGTACCTGTCTAAAACTTTGGCATTAGCACGTATGTATATATATATATATATATATATATATATTTATATATATATATATATATATAATATATATATATATATATATATATATATATATATATATATATATATATAAATATTAGTGCAGGGACAGCAAGGTGGTACAACGTGTGGCAATTTCACCTCCCGATGAGAAAGTCCTTGGTTCGATTCCCAGGCGGGCTGTTTCTGGTCCTTTCTGTGTGGAGTTTGCATGTTCTCACTGTGTCCTCCAGGAGCTCAGTTTTCCTCCCACTGTCCAAAGACATGCATGTCAGGTGGATTAAAGATGCTAAATTACCCCTGGGTGTGAGTGTGTTCTTCTGTGTGTCTGTCCTGTAATGGCGACCTTAATCAGGACAAGCAACTTAGAAAATGAGTGAGTGAGTGAGCGAGTGGTTATTAATGCAGAGCCCTGCCACTGCTATGTTCCATTTCAAACAACTGGTAATATTTGAGAATTTATTAAAGTTTATACTCCAAGAAACTCATTTTAATGGCAACTGGCAGGATTTAAGCATCCATTGCTTGTTATCTACTTTAGCTGGAAAATTCAAAAAGCACTTCAACTCCAGAGTAATTTACATTGAACTACAGAGAACAGGGGCAGCGGTGGCCTAGTGGTTCGGGCGTTGGCCGCATGATCGGAGGATCGGGGGGTCGAACCCCTTCCCAGTAGGTTGCCCTGAGGTGCCCTTGAGCAAGGTGCCGTCCCCGTCACGCTCCTCCCTGCGATGGGCTGGCGACCTGTCCAGGGTGTGTCCCAGTCCTTCGCCCTGTGTGAGCTGGGTAGGACTCCAGCACTCCCCTGTGAACGCTTGCGACAAGCAGCAGAAAATGAATGAATGAATGAATGAATGAATGCAGAGTACATTTGATTGTTTGTGAAAGCAGACATTTAGACTCTTAACTCACTCTCATAAAAAATTTAAAAACTCAGCTCAACATACATATAAATAATGTCATAGCTGAATCTGTATAGCCTATAATCGCTATATCAACCCAACAAAAAACACTTTCACTTTCTGTTTCTTCAGCAGATTCATATCCTTTATTTATCATTCATCTATGTGTATGCATTACCACGTCTCACAATATGCAATTCAATATAATGAGCTGAGGATCTCTCTGTCTCTCTGTCTCTCTCTCTGCAGGAAATGTTGGTGTCAGTTAGATTTTTCTAATATGAAGCGATGCCTTGGGGAGAGGCTTGTCAATGTTTGCCAGTCAGTTTACTCAGGGATGAGCACTAGCTAAAGTCTACCACCTCCATGTATATGTGGCAGACTTGATTATAACTGGCTATAAAGAAGAGGGAGAAAAGGTACCAGCCTACACACAAAAGCTTCTTGTGTGGCTTAGAAACACTTAAACATTTTCATGGGAAACCTTGGAGACAAGGAGGAATAAAGCGGCTATTGTAGGTCTTTATCAAGTTTGAAGCAGGAAGATGCAGAGGGCCGTAAGAAATGGAGATGGTTGATCCACTGTGGTGACCCCTAAACAGGAGCAGGAAAAGAAGAAGAAGAAGAAGTAGGTCTTTATCAAAGTTGATTGTCATCTCTTTCAGCTTTTCTTGAAAGAAAGAAAAGTCGAACAGTAAGGTGGCTTATTTTTCCTTCCTCGTTTTTCAGGAGCAAGCTCATGAAAAAAAGACGTTGTTCACTTTTGTTCATGCATATTTTGCATGCTAACATAAGGTCCATGGAATTCCACGGAAAAAGGGTAGAAAAACAATCATTTGGGCAAAGTGCATGGTTTATTTCCGCTTAATTCCAGATTCAAGCAGCATATAATGGAAATTTTAACCGTCACAGCGGATTGGCCTCCTGCGTGGTAGGGTGTCTCTTTCTCTGATAGCTCTACATTCATCAATCTCAGAGAGTGAGAGAGAGCGAGCGAGAGAGAGGAGAGAGAGAGAGAGAGAGAGAGAGAGAGAGAGAGAGAGAGAGAGAGAGAGAGAGAGAGAGAGAGCAATGAGGGGTAAAGAAAGAGAGAGCGAAAGCAGGAGGGAGAAAAACAGAGAAAGATAGGGATGAGAGAGTGATGAGCGAGAATAAGACAGAGAGTTAAGAAAGGGGGATGAGAAAAGAGAGAGAGAGCGAGAGAGAGAAAAAGAGAGAGAGAGAGAGAGAGAGAGAGAAATGAAAAGAGTAAGACAGATGAAAGGCAGGGAGGGAGGGAGAGAGATGGGGTCAAATCTTTCCTCTTTTCCTCCACACTACTGACCTCCTCCCTTTTTGTTTAATCACAACAGTTAAGCAGGAAAATTCAGGCATTAATAATGAATTGTGCGAATTGGGATCCGCTTTTTCCACACACCCACACTGGTGACCTTCACCTTCCTCAGACTGAGCAGCCTGACTCCACAAGCAGTCACACTAAACAAGCAGTCGCCTCTCAGATCGCCATGCCTGTCTCCCCCAATTACACTCTTTAACCCAATTCTCTGCATTTAATCCAGACCCCACTTTTTTTTTTCTTTTTTTTTTTTGGCTAAACTGGACTTGTTTTAAGAATACAGTCTGTAGAATACAGTTTGTAGAATATTTCAATAATCATGAATTGGGTTTCTATTGAAATTGAGACAGTTTGGCAAATGTTGACCACCTCCCAATGCCATCAGTCCTCCAAAAAACAGGAGTGACTGCTGGCAACAGACACTGTCCCAGCATTTCCTATTTGTCCTGTAAAAAAGACAGGAAAAAGTCATGCTTAAAATCTGCATAAAATGAATTAACCTTTGTTTAAAAACTAATAACTTTTGTCCATAAAACATTTTATGATTTTTTTAATTCACCATCACATACCAGCATGCAGGGAAAATGCTAAAAGCCAATAATCTCACAATTTCCCTTTTCTTCCCACAACCTCTTCTAATCATTGAGTAAAATTAGACTTTACTTGTCAAATAATGCAAAATATGTTTTAAAAAAGGTTATCGATAACTATAATTTAATAAAATCTTCCACACAAGGAGGAGGAATAGGCTGTTAAAAATGTGTGGGCCACTTCTACAGAAGGTCGCTGTAAATTTATCCCGGTGATCTATGCAATGCCGTTTGAAAGCCTGTCACTACTGTAAGAGTGGTGACACCCCTAGCAAGGCGCATGCATTAAGCAACCTAAGACCCTTAAGGCCTTTCACAGCACACCGCGGCTCTGTTTCTTTCCCATCATCCCCTCTGGCAGCATGTGTCTAGTGGCTTTTAGAGCAACATCCCCTGGGGACATGCTATGTGTCCAGAAATCAGAAGACCAGATGAACATCCACGATTGTTCTCGCTACAAACACACTCTTCATTTGTCATACAACTAGCACATCCTCACATCCACATAGAGTCAGCGGTGGTCTAGTGTTTAGGGAATAGGCCCCTGGATCGGAAGGTCATGGGTTTGAATCCCAGATCAGTAGATTGCTCTGAAATACCCTTGAGCAAGGTACCGTCCCCATCACTGCTTCCCGGGTGCGGGATATAACTGCCCCCTCCTGCATGGTGTGAATGGATTTTGCATGTTTCACAATGACACTTTCACTTTCATCCTGCAAGTGAATGGAAAGACTTAGCGTGATTATTGTTCTTTGCTTTTTATTGTGCTTTAGATTTTTTTGCGTCACTGTGTACTTTAATTTTAAGTCCAAGAAGATCAGTTCAACTTCAAGCGTAATTTGCTGGCCTCAGACACCTTTTATCGCTGTCATAGCACTTCTCTGCAGCCGGCTTGACCAACGAGCCATGTAGACTCTGTGTAGACAAAAGGAACGAATGTTATTAGGAAAGAACATCTGCTCCTCTTCCTGGATGCTAAAACGGGACTCTGAATATTTATCAACTCCTGGGCTAAATTAAAATCCCCTTAGTCTCTGTAGTCTCAGTTTAATTGCTCTGCTCCTCTGCTGAATGGACTTTATATGTTGAAGCATAAAAAAAATCCCAGAAAATTAAACAGCACTTCAGTCTAAAGAAACTCCAAAAATGGTCTACTAGCATAGGAAATAAAATGATATTGTGCTCCTCAAGTGACATTTTCCAGATATGACATACACACCCTGTGGGCAAAACTATGGAATCACCACACTAAAAGGATGTTCACTCTTTAAAAAAAAAAAAATAATAATAATAATAATAATAATAAACAAAAAAATATTGTTTTGTAAATAATTTTTCCAGATCAAGTAGAGGGTAAATTTTCTAATTCATTAATTTGAAGAGAAAAAGAACATTTATTTTATTAATACATAAGCATTTTTAAAACAAATGGATTATTACACTGGAATTAGCAGGAAATGTCTAAATTGTTTGCTGTGTTTGTTCCCTATTATTAGACACATCTAACCTGCTGATCCACATGCAGATGTAAAGTTACAGGTACATACAGGTGATTCATCTTATTCGCCTTATGATTCATCGTTTGTGTTAGTTGTCCGCTATTCCTTCAGTTTCTGTCCCCAGGATGCTGTTGACTGGAGATTTTTATTCTATTGCTATTCTTGACCCACCAAACTGAACTACAGCGCACTCACTCACTCACTCATTCGTTTTCTTAGTCACTTGTCCTGAAAAAGGCACTGGAGCCTAGCCAGCACAGGACAAAAAGCTAGGAAACACCTTGAAAAGGTAGACAGTCCATCACAGGACAGACACACACACACCTAGGATGCAGTTTAGCATCTCCAGTCCACTTGGCATTCATGTCTTTGGATGGTGGGAGGAAACTGAAGTACCTAGAAGAAACCCACAGAACCAGGGAACAAACTCCGCACAGAAAGGACCTGGACCACCCCACCTGGGAATCAAACCAAGGACCTTCTCACTGGGAGGCAAGAGTGCTTCCCACCACGCCAATAACAGTCCACTAATATGCCACTTTGGGTATATTTGGGATTCCACAGGATCGCATACTCAATCACTGGCAGCACGATGTGAGTCGTAACCAATCATGATTTGGGTAAAAGGGGCAAAAGATGCAGGGTAACAGCACAGTCTGTATTTGTAACCTTTATGGTCAGTGGAGGTGATAAAATGGATAGTGGTTATAGATACTAAGTAGAAACTGCTAATCAAGCGGCACAATATATCTTAATATAAAATAAGACTGTAATAAAACTGTAATAAATAACCACTTTATTACTGTGTTGTTGGGTTTGTTTTTTGTGGCTATTGTTTCAAAACATCTGTAACACTTACAGTATTGACAATATAAATGTTCTTACTTATGTGTTCATATAAAATAATATATATTCTTCTACAGCAAAACAGGATGTCCTCTGTGACAGACCATGACATTGTGAAGGGTACTGCCTTCACCCCTTTACACCCTGCTCATACCATTTTACACACATTTGTAATGGTGGCTCTAGATGGGGCCGACAATATTCCGCAGGAAGGTTATTCAGTATCAGCATATGCAGTGTGCAGTCAGAGATATGTAGTGGACAGATCGAGTCCTTCACACACAAATAGGAAAATCAGTGTGCTTTGCCTATTCAATGCATAATCATCCTTCATTCAGGCTGGATGGGATTGGAACGAGCTCTTCATTTACAGATACAGAGCAGGAAGCGGGCCAGAGTGGGCGGCCTGAACGCGGGCCGAAGAGATAACTCCATGCGTGGGGTGTCTATGGAGGAGATAGCTTACGCTAAACAGGAGGCAGATAGGAGAGATGTAATTGACTAGTAAACAGTGTGTGCGGTCATTGCATGGGTTCACTGGTAATCTGTGTTTTGGGAGTGTGTGTGTGGGGTGGGGGGGTGCATGCAGAGCCTTGTGGATGGAGTCGTGGAGATTGATGCTGAAGTCTCTGCCACTTCAATTCTACCCCCTCTGCTTCATTTGGGGAAGGAGTCTGACAATTATCTCTGAGCTCGACCCAGTGCAAACTCGCAGTGTCAGGGGGTCAGGCAGTCAGAAATGGAAGATCCGGCTCTTCCTGGTGGGGGTCTGAGTCCAAGTCCTGTGCTTATGGAGACCCCATACAGAGAGCAGCCAGAGAGAGAGGTCTACTCTACCGCCCAGACCTGTCACTCACACACCAGTGTGGCTGGACACAGTAGGGGAGGTTGCCCAGGCCGGGGACTATAGTTAGAACACTGGC
Source organism: Hepsetus odoe (assembly GCA_017165825.1). Classification (NCBI taxonomy): domain Eukaryota; kingdom Metazoa; phylum Chordata; class Actinopteri; order Characiformes; family Hepsetidae; genus Hepsetus; species Hepsetus odoe. The sequence continues at coordinate 7,590,566 of CM029369.1, forward strand.
ATTTGTCTAGGTTCTGACATCGCAGCCTATGATTCTGGGTTTCAAGCACAACTTAGAGAGCTGAGAAAATAAGCTGATGTATTTAAGCATTTGCTGCTGCATTTAATCCACTCTGAGATCTTCCTATCATTTCCAAATTGTGAAAAGCCACGTTAGCTGGATGGCATGTACAGGCTAATTTTACCTTTGGTATCCAAGCAAAATGTTTTATATCTCAAGTCAATTCAATCATCAAGTTTTGTCACTGTTCAGCCTGTTCAGAAAAAGATCACTTGATTAGTCTTCAGTCTATTCAGAAGTTTTCCTTTCTGGTTTTCTACAAAAAGCACATTTTTAAATGGATCAAATCAGGTGCAAGACACCTTAATAAAGCTCATTTATTTCAAATAAGTACAGTTCTTACAGTAGATAATGTGTCATGCAACACACTCAACTGTGCAGTATTTACCCCTTTTAAGTTTATCTCTTACCAATCCAGAATAAGGTTTATATAGTGGCTAGATATCTATTTAGATACAGTTACAGTGACAGTATATAGGAGCTTTATGAAAGGTTATTTTCTTAAATAGTCAATATTGTACTTGAAACTGATATTTTATTTTTGCCTGATATTTTTATTTTACTAAAGTTTTTAGCTTTTAAATTGTTCTTTTTGTCCACTTGTGGCACTGTCTCTCTGTCTGTACAGTTACAACATTAGCAGATTCCTTCTGAATTAATAAAAGCTTTCTGACTCTGGGGATTCTGATTTTTAAATAGCATTTTAAAACCTACCCTCTTTTTCATAAAACTCATATAAATGTCTGATAGCCTTCCTTTTAGAAAAGATAACTCCACTACGGCAGTTTCTTTCCCCCCGCTCTTGTCCTCTAATACATCCACAGCAGGAGACTGGTGGCTCAGAGGTGGGAACGGGGCAGGGAGGACTACGGGAGGCCATCAGAGTGAGTTAGCCAGTACTGGCCACCTCACTGGACCCAGTGTGGACCAGTCACAGCCTCCGCCACCACAAGCAGACCAGCAGGTCCACACAGCAGGGGCTGACATGGTATGTTAGACAGGAGAAGAGCACGACGCTACAAACATTCCTGCTGAAACAATAGTATACTACATTATAAATAGCAGTGTTTGGTATGTTTAATGGGGAAATTATGCCGGCTCTCAAAGATCATACTCTTTAGGCTTGTTTTACTCATTAAATAATTAAAATATTAACAGCAAAAAGCAAAGACATAGAGAAATCTTTATATCATGTACTGTCTATTCTCCTGTTCTGTCTTTCAGGCTAAGAAATGTGGACGAGGAGAATATGCATAATTTCATGATGCGATGCTTAATGATGTTGAGTCATGAGTTTGTCAGCCTTTTGGCCTAAGTGTGTAAGAGTGTATTGATTAATTCAGTCAGTCAGTCATTTTCTGCCGCTTGTCCCAAGCGGGGTCGCGGGGGAGTGCTGGAGTCCATCCCAGCACACACAGGGCGAAGGACGGGGGACACACCCTGGACAGGTCGCCTTGATTAATTCATATATTATTTATTATGAAACATAGATTTGATATGGCCCTATGTCTTTAAATGTAACTTGCAATATGCTGTATATCCATTTGTAACAATTATGGATGAAACGTTTTGTAAAGAATAACGGCAGGCATAAAAAAGGGAAAATTCTAATAAAGGAGGTTTTAGCTATAGTAGTCCTGGTTTTGCCTGCATGGTTTAGAACCCACATCATGAAAAATCTGATTAAAAGTCATGAAAGTGGTTTATAATAGCCTTCGACTACTCTTCAACTCTTCAGGAGCCTCACTGTAGAACAGGAAGCAGCATCCAGAGGAGGCCCTGCTCGTCTCAGTGTGGGTGGCCAGACCGACTCTTAACAGCACTTTGTCAGGAGTCTTCCTCCCCTCCTCTGCCTCAGCTAGTCCTCTCCCACCCTCTTTCAAAAAGCTGGCAGTGTCCACAGACCTCAGAGAGCATTTTCAAACAACAAAGTGCCGTTTGACTGCGCTCTCGTCCACGGGAGAGAGGCTTCTCTTCCTGCCTTTGATGCTCCAAGGAATCGTTTAATCAAATATTAATCAAAGTTTGTGTGCCAAACTCAAAGATGCTCCCGCCACTCTTGGTTCCTCTCACAACACAGAAGCCTTTGCCTGATAAAATTTCCATACACACGTCGTTTAAGGTGTCCCTTCCTCTTTCTCCCTCTCTCTTTCTCTTTTGTGAGCGCCGTTTTAATAAGGCGGGTTCAGATACACATGCTCTCCTTTTTGAGGTGGAGATTTACAGTTAAAACAGGACATGCCTGCCTTGTGTGGATTAATAGGGTGTAAATGAGCACAGGGCTGTTAGGTGGCACAGAGTTAGACGTGACTGCAAAGCCTGAGGGAGAGATGTACCACATCAGTGCGGAAGACGCCTTCGTCAATTAACACAACACTTACACACGTTATGTTCCACTGCCAGAGCAATTGCGTTTATGAACACTGTAAAGGTGGGCTTCTGTAACTTGGAGTAATTGGTGATGATTTATTTCAAAGCTGCCTTCATGGGGAACACATGCAGAGACACTGATTAACATATTAATAATGCAGTACTAAGGATTTATAAACAGATCATGCTAGAAACTGCAAGATGACATTAGATGTCTGATGAGTATTGTGATGATGGCCTTAAAGCTGATGTGTTTTTTTATTAATAACATAGTTTGTAACACTGTAAAGGTATATTACAATATGGATAATGACACTTTTTCATATATTTCAACTTGAAGTCAAAAAAATAAAAGTATAAAAGTTTATTGAATGGATTGCTGGGTTGGACTGTTTTTCATTTACATCACTGCTACAGTTCTACACATACTCAGCTCTATGAAATCATTAAATTTAGAAAATCTATACATAATATACTTAATATACATAATACTTTTACTTTGGATGCCTACACACAATTAACTGTTGGTACTTTAGTGGCATTAGGGTATTTCTTTTTTTACATGAGTAAGATGTGTTTCAACAGTATATTCATGTATAGGGGAATATATGACACTGTTTCAGATGCTCCTAAACAGGTATGAGGCGTCTACCTAATGCATTCCGGTACCTGGAAATGAAGCTTCATAACAGTTTTATAACTAAAACAAATGTTAGTTACAGTTTAAGTCCCTTATGTGAATACAAAATTTTCTTCTTTTCTTCTTTTTCTTTCAGCCCCGTTTAGGGGTCGCCACAGCGGATCAACCGTCTCCATTTCTTCCTATGTGAATATGATTTTATATCAATGTGAAATGATTTTATATCAGCTTTGTGATTATTGGCATAAACCGCTCTTTATTATTATGTTTAGGTACTTTAGACCCTATGTAAGGATCTTCATTTCTGAATTTTCTTTGCTTTCGAAGTTCCATCATCTGAAAAAGGACCCACACAGCTTGAAAGTATATAAAATGAATGAAATAAAAACACTGCTGGAGTTGACCACTGCTTAAGAGCAATGGACTGCAGTGCAAATGTGTATATCGATGCGTGTGTATTACTTGCTTGGCCCCAGTGGAGCACAATTCGTATGATAGAATTGATTCCAGGGGTCACTTTTATCGAGCCACAATCTCTCAACTCCATTTATGAATAAAAATGGAGCCTCTTGCAACTCAATTTAAGCATTCCATAAAAAATTCATCTCCTTTTCTTTTGGGGAAAAAAAAAAATCTTCCGCCATTCTTCTGCCACTTTTATTGTTAGACAAATTGAAGTGCGCGCTCAGAGGGGGGCCGGCGGTAAGCAGAGAATCCATTTGCCCATTCCATCCTGCAATGCAGAGGGGAAACTGAACGTTCAAAGGCGGCAGCCACAATGCAAGTGACACCGGGTCACCCTTCCTTCCTCTTCCTTCGTTTCTATCTCTCCCTTTCTCTCTCTCACCTTCCAGATAGGGCTGCCGTGGGGGCAGAGAGGATGCTTTGTGAAGCCTCAGCCTTTTTGTCGTGGCCATATCTCATGATTGATGGCTTCATGGCCACAGCCAATGTGCCCTTTTTAAATAATTTATGTTGCTATCGCCACGGACAACTGCCTTATAACAGGAGTTGTTATTTTTACATCCGCTCGCTCGATCAGTACTTTAAAAGACTTCTGGCCGGCGCTAATGAACTTCTTAACAAGGTCTCAGGGGGGTTTAAAACAATTACAGCCTCAATACAGACCACTGAGAGAAATAAAAAAAGAGTATTTACATCAGCCTTGCATGCAAAAGCCATAAAGTAAACCTGATCCTCCTTCACTGCTGTTATCACTGAGCACACTGGCAACTACTTTGGTGTGTTGTAAATGGAGCATTAAAAGCCCAATATTCTTCACAACATTGCAAAATTCCCTACAATGTAACAACAATTTGCATCTAATATTAAAAGGCCATTACACAACGTCTGCAAGGTATCAGACACCAAATGATGGATATGTATTATGCTCTCTTGCCTTCCCCCATGTGACATGTAAGCTATTGGTAATCTATAGTATTTCTAATACCATAAAGCGATACAGGAGTCCCAGGCACCGGCAGGCATTACTCTCCCTGCTGCAGTACAGTAAGAGAGCTGCCTCGTAAATCAAAGCACCCCATTCACCCTGCCTTTAACAAAGTGACAAATTGGCCAAACAATACTGTTTGAATTCTTATTAAACGTGATTAATTCATACCATTAGTTAATCACACAACAGCTCATAAAATATAGTGAATTAATTTCTGTAATGTGATTAATTTGTGAAACACTTGAATTAACATCGATAAATCAATTTGTGAATCAATTATATCATCACGTTTAAATGCAGAGATAATAGTGTACTTTAACTGGTGGCTGGGAAAAGATCATCTATCACTGGGGGTTACAACAGAGAGGGGCAAAAGCAGCAGCTTAAATGATCAACGATCAAGACGCCTTTCCCTTGTTTCTTAATGGGTTCGAGCAGGGTCTTCTGCTTCTGCTAACACAAGGTTCAAACCAGCACACAATCTGGGAGACAAACAGAGCACTGATCCCGAGCCTGACCGAAATCAGCATCAATAAACCCAAACTCAAAAGAAACGAGGGGTTTAGAAGATGTGACCATTTCTACAAAAGCTTTCACGTATCGTTTCATGGAAAACTTCCTGTTTAACAGGTTTTGACCGCCCCTCATCAAAGCACAAGATTACACAAAACTACAAAGAGCACGCTTCAGTATCTTTTATGGACAATTACTGGTGATTTGCTTGATTTGAAGTGCTTTTAAAATGAAAATGACATAAAATCAGTTGTTGTTTTTTTTTTGCAAAGGTTGTGGCACAGTTTCTTTTTTTACTTTTTCTCTAAAGTATTTTAGAACAGAAAAAAACATACTATGCATTAGAAAATTAAAAAGACACATCAACCATATATTTAACTTTTTCTCTATGATTATAATAATAAAGTGGGATTTTATTTATTTTAAAAAGTTACAATTATTGCACTGTCGAACCTGAGAGAGAGAAATATGAAGCAGGAGATTGGAAGACAAGAAGAGAAAGAAAGAAAGAAAGAAAGAAAGTGTGTTCCTCCTCAGCTGACTGAGACTTAGGGAGACTTAACTCTGCTCTGTTAATGTGGCAGTGTGTGTGTGTGTGTGTGTGTGTGTGTGTGTTCAGTGTGTGTGTGTCTCAGAGTTACAGAGGCTCTACATGTGACGCTTTGGGGCCTGTGCTCTCGTTAATAGTCCAACTGCATGTAACAGCTGTCTCCTCCCTCAGCTCTCCCCACACAGGGCGAGCAAGAGAACAGGCAGACGAAATGTCACCTGACGATGAGGAAATGTTCTTCCAACTTTGTTTAAGGTTCGAGTGAGCTGAGCTTGATTGGACTCTGTGTTTGTGCCACCAGTCCTTATACGAAAGAGCTGAGGCGACTTTGACAGCTCACCGTTCCTATGCCGCCTATGTATACAGGGTGATATATTTTCTTTTAGTTCTCAGAAGTGAAGGAGAAAAGGTTAGAGACTTGTTCTTGGCTCGAAGGCGGGCGAGGACCGTCGTCCTCTAATTACTGCAGCTCGACTGCCTGCCAGCAATGGGTGACACGTGGGCTCCCCATAGGCTGGTAAGAACAGATCAAAACATAAAAACGATCAGTTACTGGGCTGGAAAGGAGCTCAGAGACATTGACAGGGTGGTGTTACAGGAGCTAAATCAGAGAAATGGGAGGAGATACTCAAAGACTTTAAAAGCAATGGTTTGGTCAATGATCAGAAGTCTGCACTTGAGCTACAAGGCAAGCTGTCAGCTATTACCACTCTGTAAACATCACGGAATCAAGGCAGTTCACCAAACCCAGCATTGTTTCTGGCACAATCAATAAAAATGGACTTTTAAAGATAAAAGTCACTGTCATCCGGTGTCAGTATACACAATCTGTCTTGGAATCTATCTGGGTATTTTTGGCCAAAACAGCACTTTATTTCTTAACTATAGTGCCGTGGGAAAGATTTGACACCCAAGTCATGTTTTGCTTCCAAAGAAACATACACTTGTGTATTTTTATGTTTCATTTTATAAACAGATGCAAATCTATACAAGTGTTATTTTATAATATAATATCAGAATATAAAGGATATTAAACAATTGATGTCCAGGAAACTTTTTTTGTCTCTCATTTTAAGCCCAGTCTCCGAGCAGTTTCAGAGGATTATGTTTTGTTTGTTAAGTGCATGAATCGTTCGAGCAGAACAAAGCCGTCTAACTTGCGACGTTTAAGATATTTCACTGTGTGCTGTATTGTGTTCAAATAGTCACTTTCACATGAAGCAGTGAACAAACAGGTGCACATGATTCCAGTTGATGAGGCTGGTGGTTAGTAAACTGCTGATAATGAATGCTGAATGGCTGGAACCATCTGTAGGTCATCTTTAGTAGCTTTGCATCCTGTCCTAAAAAAAAAACAAAACATTTGTTCCCATTTCTTTCATTTAATCCTCTCAGTATGCCCAATATAAGACACAGAACTGAATTTTTATGTACTAAAAACTGACCCGTCGGCTGATTCTCAAATCAAGCTTTTCAGGAAAGCATAACTATAAACTATGTATCGCCCTCCACTGAACCAATTCATGCTTGATTAGAAGTCTTTCTCATGCTGCCATTCAAACCAGCATGTAAGAGCCTGTGTGTGTGAGTGTGTGTGTGTGGGTGTGTCATTGGCTGGCCCACCGTAGCAGCACTCAATACCTTTCCCTCTGAGTGCACTGATTTCTTTTATTGGCCCCTCAGAGAGAACACACTTATAAATGCATTACAGGAATCAAAATGCTTACCAACTTGAAACAATCCTTAATTATTGAGGTATTAAATTAACTCTCTTGCACCAACAACGATGTGATGCTTCAGCAGATAATTCAGCATGTAATTCTGTTCCGTCTGCGACACTCCACATCATATAGTGCTTTTGACTTAACCCTGATTTAATTCAGCTGAGCAGCGGTAAATACAGTGTTTAACTGTGGGAGGAATATTGATTATCATGATCATCTGTGTGTGTGTGTACATGTGTGCCACAGCTAACTACACCATAAGAAAGCATGCTGTTGTTAGAGGGTGAAGATGGGAGTATAAAAAAATGTGTGGGGGCCAGTTTATGAATCACCAGAGGAGCAATGAGACTTTTGCCACTCAGATGGGAAGGTGCAAGCACGAAAGAAAGAAAGGGAAGAAAGCAAGAAAGAAAGGGCACTGTAATGTATGCTGTGGAAAAGACCCCACTGATTGTTGAGGAGGTAAAAGAACCAATGGCGGCATCAGAGGTTTAATTTAAAGTGTGTTTCTCACTAGGCTGCTCACAACACTTAATTAAACTCTCCTGTTTTGGCAATGACAAATGCTGCGGAGCAGGAGGATGGCGGCCGGGCTGACGGAGGGGCTGCTGTAATTTCTTTCATGTGTAGCGAGAGCCAGATTCAGGTCAGAAAGAAGAGAATTAAAGAACCAAACAAGATTTCTGCTGGCTGAGGGCCCTGTGACGGGCTTTTCTTTCACATGAATACTCTCTCTTCATTTGCCCTCGTTTGGCGGGAGTTTTGTCATAGATTTATGGGCGTTTGCAGCACCGCCACCGTGTTTGCATAGCCCTCGCTCTGCTCCACTGTACTTCCCATTTTCAGCTCGCATCAGAGGGGAAATTTCAGCCTGTCAAAGCAGCAAAAGTCACCACCATTTCTTAACTTACAAATCCTACAACACAATGAGCGATCGTCTTTTGTAATGTATGTCTGAGGGAAAAAAAAGAAAAAGATTTTTTTTTGATTACATGCAAGTTTTGTTCCTGATGCAGGTACATTTGTCATCTGGTCCCCTAACAGTGAGTTTGGGGCTGAGGGGCCACATTCTCTGTAATCACACGCTGACTCCAATATGGGCTGAACATAAGCATGACAAACCTTTAATATAGTCTCGCCTTCTGTACTGTGCAATGCGTCATCTACTTTGTTGAGAGCAGAAACCCATTTGCTATGACACAACAGCTTATTTGCTTTTAATGCAGCCACAAATCCATCATTCTTGCATTCGGGGCGAGCGGTGTGAAGTTAGAGGCAGCTGCTGCATGGCCCAGGAGCAGTCAAAGCCAGTCACTGGCACTGGGAAAATGGACATCCAGCCAAAACCTGAGAACCTGCCACGCCATCGCAATCGAAACAGCAACGCATGCCTGCAAGGCAGGGGTGGCAGCCCGAGCGTTTCACTCAGTAATGCAATATTCACTTTAACTAACACACTTCCTTCACTCTTTATAGACTTTTATGGCTTGAGTCAATGATATCAGGGCAGGAACATGATTTTATTCTAGATGTGACCGTGTTGGAGTTTATTGTAAAACCCTAGCAGGTTATGAATGAGTCGTGATTTCATGAGTCAGTGGCCAATGCATTTGCCAGGCATTTAAAACCAAGCCCCTGGGTCAGACAGCCATCTGCAGCCATTAGGTGATACGTAGTTAAAACCTTGCATCGATTTATAGCCTGTTGAGACTGTAATAGCAATCGATACCACTGCTAGGAACATGATGCACATAGGAATGAAACACGTGGTAAAACATGATAGGATACAGCATTTTAAATTTAGATCACAGCGATATTTAATGGGCACTGGACGTGCTTCTCTTTCAATAATCATGAGGCAGAGTGCTAACATGAATACTGATGATGATGGCATCTCGTGAATGGATCTGATCACACTCTCAGTGCACATAATTGTAGTA